>BSSO01004290.1:0-14796 GCA_030267885.1 Mesembryanthemum crystallinum
CTGATCATATGGGACTGGGCTTAGAGTCCAGAAGAGAAGAGAGGACAAGGAGTGACATGGACCTAAGAGGCCATGTGCACGCAAAAGGCCACACGGGCCTCATGGGCCATGTGGGTTGGCCTTGTAAGTGGGACATGAGGCTTTAGCCTTTTGTCTCCACTTAGGTGAAATGAAAAGCCTATTCCATCTATGGTGAACTACTTAAACCCAACTTAGAGTTGGTTTATGTTATGTTTTTCCTAAGGGAATTATAAAGGGTGAAACATTAGCTTTTTCTCTAGCATCTCTCTCTCAAAAGTGTCACATAACCAAAGTGAGATAGTAGTCTCTTGATCGATCTATCAATCGAATTTGGTGGTCAATCCTTGACGGGTGGACTATTCATTAGAGGGATAACACTTGGGATCCTGCTATCCATTGATTCGTTCAATCGAAGGGGAATTTACGCTTTGAAAGTTAATAACTTGGTGATTCATATATCGTTATGTGTATAGATCTTGTTTACATGATTATTCCGTTAGATTAGATCTAGTCATGTAAAACCAGCAGGTAGTACACTCAATGGCGATGGCTACTGGGGTGGGCATTGGGCTTGGTGGGCAAACAAAGTTTGAGCAGTGATAGGCCCCATAATTGGTTAAGCTAAGCTAGTTCTCAATCTTAGAAATCGTTACCATGCTTGCGGAGGCGTTTCCACTATAAGAATTGGGGTTTACCTTTATGATTGATGGTTATTGAAATTAAAACAATGGCCAAAAATTTTCACTCTTAAACTCTGTGCCAAAAGTAAATTACAAGATGAATATGGGACAGAGGGAGTAGGTAATTAGTAGTTTTCATTTTCACAAACTTATTTACGGGGTTGAGATTTTATTTTAGTCTGGGAAGTATTGATTTTACAAGGGCATTTATCTCCTCCAGTTATTTCTTGGCGTCGCCATTAATTGTGCACATGTTAGAATAATTTGGCTCCTAATTTGCTTTATATTGGTTAGAAAGATGTTATTATATCATTTATCATATATGGTCTGATTTGTGCCATGATTTTGGTACTTTTAAAGCGAAGTAGCATCGAATTCACTAGTAAGTCGAAGAAGAAATTTTATACTACACTGTTATTTCAGATCAATCTATACTTAGAAATAATTATTGTTATTGTTAGGGCCGGTTTACGGCGTTGATATATGAAAAAAAAAGAAATAATTATTGTTATTGATATCTTCTTGAAGAGTTGAAGCCATAATAATTTCCTCCTCCATATTTCCACCTTTAAAGAATAAAAAAAAAAGAAAACTTAAAAAAGAAAAAAAAAAGAGAGAGAAAATCAAATCTGGTGCATTGGTCATTGGAGCTTTGGGGACCATTATACGTATACACCGAGTGTATACTAACTGATTTTACACTGCCATTAATACAGGACAGTTGTCAGCACTAGAATTTTTTCTTTTTTCTTTTAATGAGTTTAAACATTAATTGTAATTAAATGTGTTCACACTGGAATATGTTTAATTACAAACATAACCCCATTTCATCTGCAATAGTTACCTTCTATTTCTCTTTCCTCCGCCATAGCTAACATTGCACTCTGTTTCCAAAGGTATCTGAACCTCCATCTGTATCTAATTATGCACCATAGCACCAAGACCTTCAAATTCTCTCTCCTCCCACATGAGTAAGTGCATACTAATCATCCTCTCAAAATTATTGGGAATCTTTTTTTTAGATATACACAAAAGATATCAAAATTACCAAAAAAAAAAAAAACAAAACAAAAAAGTAAATCAAATTAAAACTGGAATTCTCAATTCTGAGCAGTAGTAGACTAGTTAGTAGTAGTGTATGAGTCCTCTGTTTCTGGTCTTTGAATGCATCAAAACTCCCTTTGTCTTCTTACTCGTTGAGTTGATCAATCTCATCAAGAACCCACCTTTCTTCTTATTAACATACCTAATTTCTTCTTCCACCTCAAATCCAAAACTCTTTCTACCTACCTCACTAATTCTTACACTCATATTGCCTCCCCTGTTTCTTGATAGACGCGCACAGATTACTGGCCTGCTATTCTTCAATCCATTATTCAACACCATCCTCACCGACACATACACTTCTGACCCATTTCGCCGGTGAAGGGAGAGGAGGGGTTGATTGGGGTGACGCCACTGGAAAAGGATGAGAGAGAAAATGAGGATTTTGGAAGGTAAACTAAGGTTTGGGTAGTGGAAGGTGGCCGGAGAGGATGTGGAGGGGAGAGAGAGAGAGAGTAACGGAGATAAGTGATGTCGCCATGGTCGCGGTGATCGGTGGAGGCGAGAAGGAGCAAAAGCAATGAAGAAGGAAATACTTAGAACTGTAGAAGAGGATAGGGACGAAGGTGTGAACAAATCAGTCTTAGGGGAAAGGGTAGGTGAAGGGGTTAGAAAAGAGGGGTAAGTTGTTATTTTCATATATGAGTAGTTAATACTTTATTGAATTAAATCTTAGCATTTAATAATTTAGCTTACTTTAATGTTTAGTGTAAATAACTGTATATACACTAAGTGTATATGTAGACATTTCCGAGCTTTGGTGTTGTTAGCTCAACAACAAAATCAACAAAACAAAGGGAAAAAAAAAACAATAAGACAATAAAAATTAAGAACACCATCCCAACTCCCTAACCATTCCCAACGAACACTCAGTTCCCCCTTCCCTCGTCTTCTCCGCCCAAAATCAAATCACTCTCTCTCTCTCTCTCTCTCTCTCTCTTTCTCTCTCCTCCACTCCAAATCACTCCCCTCCTCACTCCATCTCTCTCTCAAACCTCTCTCGATTATCTCCAATGGCGTCCCTTTCCAAACTTTCTCTCTCCACCTCCAATCCCCCCGCCATTTCCTTCTCTTCCTCCATCGGCACTCTCCAATGGCGCCGCCGCTCCACTGCATTGCCGCCCAACTCTCGCCGGAGACCCGCCACTGTGCAGGCCAAAATCCGGGAGATCTTCATGCCGGC
The DNA here is from genome assembly GCA_030267885.1 of Mesembryanthemum crystallinum. Taxonomy (NCBI): domain Eukaryota; kingdom Viridiplantae; phylum Streptophyta; class Magnoliopsida; order Caryophyllales; family Aizoaceae; genus Mesembryanthemum; species Mesembryanthemum crystallinum. The sequence continues at coordinate 2,989 of BSSO01004290.1, forward strand.
TCTGAGCTCCACCATGACCGAAGGTAAGATCGTGTCATGGACGAAATCGGAAGGCGATGTTCTCTCTAAGGGTGAAGCGGTTGTTGTTGTTGAGTCTGATAAGGCTGATATGGATGTTGAGACGTTTTATGATGGAATTCTTGCCGCCATTGTTGTCCCTGAGGGTGAATCGGCCCCTGTTGGAGCTCCGATCGGGTTGTTGGCGGAGAACGAGGCCGAGGTCGCTGAGGCCAAGGCTCGTGCCTCGCAATCATCGACACCGTCGAAAGCTGATGCTTCAGTTTCGGCTCCGGCTCCGGCTCCGACGCCGGCTCCAGTGGCTGATGCACCTGCTTCAGTGGTGGAGGATGGGGCGAGGAAGGCGGTGGCGACGCCGTTTGCGAAGAAGTTGGCGAAGCAGCATAAGGTGGAGTTGAGTTCGGTGAAGGGGACGGGGCCGTTTGGGAGGATCACACCGGAGGATGTAGAGAAGGCGGCCGGGATTGTGAGTCCCAAGAAGCCGACAGTGGTGGCGGCCGCGGTTGAATCGGGTTCGGCTCCGGCAGTGGCAGCAGCTGCTCCGAAGGCAGCGGGTGGTGGTAGTGGTGGCAATTTTGCTGAAATTCCGGGGTCCTCGATTGTTCCGTTCACGACAATGCAGGCGGCAGTAGCGAAGAACATGATGGAGAGTTTGTCTGTGCCTACTTTTCGGGTTGGGTATCCGGTGGTGACTGATGCTCTTGATGCTCTCTATGAGAAGGTGAGTCTTTTTTGCTTATGTATTGCCTATTGGTTAAATTAAAATTGATTGTTTTAGAAATTGAGATTGAAATTGGGGTTTGATTTATGGGATTGTTAGGTTAAGCCAAAGGGTGTGACCATGACTGCATTGCTTGCGAAAGCTGTAGCAATGGCGCTTGTTCAGCATCCAGTGCTCAATTCTACATGCAAGGATGGGAAGAGCTTTACGTACAATAGCAATATAAACATTGCTGTTGCGGTGGCAATCAATGGGGGGTTGATCACACCTGTTCTTCAGGATGCAGATAAGGTATTGTAGGCAATGCAGTTTCTATGCAGTTGATAGTTGATGAGGTTGTTTTATATTGGTCTCAGCCAAATGTGAATTATTGATTTTGTCAATGCAGTTAGATCTTTATATGTTATCACAAAAATGGAAAGAACTGGTAGAGAAGGCCCGTGCCAAACAACTTCAACCACAGGAGTATAATTCAGGTTTTAGTCAGACATTGTTCAATATTGGAGTTAACTATTTGCCTGATACACCTAAAACAGGCTTTTGGTTCGACAGCTAGTTGAGTAACCTAAAATTGGGTATGTTATGCGTTTTAGGTACCTTCACACTGTCCAATTTGGGCATGTTTGGAGTCGATAGATTTGATGCTATTCTTCCTCCAGGCCAGGTGAGTATTCTGGAGCTAATTTTCTTTCATTTGGAATCTGTTTTGTGTAAAAATCCTTTCCCCTGCTTCAAGAACTTGAATATGGGTTTTGAAAGAAAGGAAAAGACATAACTGCTACTACTATTTTGGCCATTTAATACTTCGAAAAAATTTGAGCCTGTTTTTGACATGGACTTGTGACCAGGGCGCTATTATGGCCGTGGGAGCATCAAAGCCAACTGTTGTTGCTGATGCTGATGGTTTCTTCTCAGTAAAAAATAAAATGCTGGTTAGTAAATCTATGTTTTTTTTTTTTTTTTTTTTTTCTATATATTTTGGTTTCTCTATGACATGAGCATATAGGCACAGCCGCATAAGACACATGTTTGACTATCTTTATATGGACCTAGAAGTTGTTACCATAGTACAAGAAAGCTTTAAAGTCTTCAAATTGGTGGGTACTTTTAAACTCCATAAAGTGCTCATATCTGGGACTTGAAAACTTTACTCAGACGTTAACAGATGAAGCTTACTTAAAGTCTACAACACTTTGGTTTCTGATCCTGACCAGAGTTATACAAGTATTTGTTGAAGAGTTAATCTAGTTCCCATTTCCGAGACATTTACCCTGCTTTATGAAGAAATTCTCGTGGATGGATGTCATTGCTCCATTTCATTATAAAAATTTCATTTATTTGGGTATAGTGCACTGCTTAATCATTTGTGTCTCAATGAGGTTGTTTATGGTTTGCATGAGATGACTTCAACAAGAATAAGACATAGTATACTGACATCTGCTCTAGTTAATCTTTATATTGAATGTTCTTACAGTGGAAACAATATACATTGAGATTGGGGTATAGGTATTTGTTTATTCTTTTTATTTTATTCGATAACATTGTTATCCGAGCTTTGCCCGACTAATCCCATGGACCCTGAAGTTAACGGCCAGGAAATCCTGCAGTGGCCCTAAATGGACTTGAATTATAAAATTAGCATGAGTCAGATGCAACTCTAATCAATTGGTCCCATATTGTGTGCATAATTTAACTTCTTTGGTTTCCAATTTTCCGTTCCTTAAAATACAATGCTTTTGACATTTTCAAGGGTCATATACTCATATCTACCATATCCCTAGTTGATATATAGTTGAAGGTAGCAAAGGACCTTGCTAATTGGTTCCTGTTCTAAGTTGCTCTTCCCGTGCTACAAGCCCATAGTAAATACGAGAACTCAGAATTTCCTTATATACTTGTAAATTTGAGTCAGATATGCATATGTTATCACCGAGATTATAATGTTTAGCTAAATTGCCTTCTAAGTGAATGAAAAGGTATCAGCAAATTTATTGTTTGATTTTCTGTTTTGCTAAAGAGGTCCACTTCGGAACAATCAGCCAACCAAATATACGTAATGTAAGTTGGTTATAATTTGAGCTGGATAAGAATCTTGCCTTTGCCTTGGCCTACCCTGCATTTTAATCAGCTTATATTTCTAATTATGCCAAGTTCCTTGTTCACCTGCAAGAAATCTTTTGATCAAAAGCATCAGGTGCATTGGACACAGTAGAACCTAAACAAGTAAATGATTAGACAAACAAGGCTGCTATATTTGGATACATATATATTTTAATTCATGTTGAGTCATGTCTTTGCTTCTTTGATCATTGACCTATTATAACCATTCAGACTTACCCTATGCTACCATTTCATCCTTCATGCTAACTACTCGGTCACTAGTAGTTTGTTTTTCTAACATCATTAGAAGAGAAGGGAAGGGAAGGGAAGGGCATATAATAATGATTAAAGAAAAGAAGAGAGAAGAGATTAGTGTTTCTGATTCTGTTGTTCTGTTTGAGACAAAATGGTGGAAGGAGACAACTCCTTTTCCCTTTGTTTTGTGAACTAATATGAAAGGAAACGAAAGGAAAAGACCTTGTACAACTTCCCTAGTTTCCTCTATGTCCAAATTTCTCCAATTTGGTCGTTAAATGAAATGGGAGTTTTAGTAAGAAGCCTTTCTAAACCTGGCAAATCGGTTGGTCATGTCAGTTTCAGGTTGTTCAACTTCAGGTTTTTGTTCAAAGCTCTATAATTTCAGGTTGATTTCTGGCTATTTGTTATTTTTACGTGTAAATTTTGTAACTCTGGGTTTGAGTTCGGTCATAATTTTTTTTTTTTTTTTGATAAAGAAAAAGTATATTATTAAAGGTAGAGGACGAGGAGGAGTTCGGTCATAAATTTTATGTTGACATATGCTTGTTCAAGATCCCAATTGTCATCTTGTCTCTGAATCTTTTCTTTCTTTCGTATAAGCATTGCACTTCAGTGACTGAGCCTAACTTTAGAGTCTCTGGTATGACTACTATAAGTTCCTCAAAAGTTAAAAGCAATATTCTTGCGAATTTCAATTTCAATTGCTTTAGGTAGTAAAAAGTAAAAAAACAATTAAATTTTTGCAAACATTTTTAAACTCCACAAATACGAATGTCATACCAAATCCAAACCTTTCACAAAATTGAATTCTTGAACAACATCCGAAAGTCTCAAACCCAAATCTTAATATTTGAATGATTTCAAAACAATCCAGATTTTCAATTATGCCTCTAAATTTTGGGGGTTGTCAAATTTTCTACATCAAGGCATTGAAGTCCCATATTTTCTTAATGTCTATGTCGTTTTCATTATCAATTTAATCTGAACTTGTATACTGGTAATGCAATCAACTCCACTTGGTGTTGTATACGATCAGCACGAATGACTTGCATAAGAGGACACATAGTATAGTGTTACTGCCCAATATTTGCTAGCTTTGGTAGGCTAGTAGTGGGACGTTAACAAATGGTTCCTTGGGCATCATTTAGCTCCCTTTGGAGCAATTGTTTGGTGCTTATCGGAGAGTTGTGGGTTTGACCATTTACTGTTGCGACATTTCTGCATATATGGTTTGCCGGTTTAATAAGGGGAAGGAGAATAAATTGCTATGGTGCATGTGGTTTGAAAGGAATGTGTGGGTGCTTACTGGGGCTTTTGTTTCTCCTTGGATGCTTTGGTATAAAGTTTCATATCCAGTTTCTTTATGGGCTAGAGAAACGTGGGCATTTAAGAGCTGCATAATTTCTGAAGTCAGACATAGTAAGGCCAACTTTAGCTACTAGCTAGTTTCTTTGCAGAGGGAAGTTTTTCATTTCTTGCTGTACAGTTAGACAATTATTAGTATATTCTTTTTCTTTATCTAGTAAAAAGATCAAAATCAAGCCCATAATATCTGAATAACATAGATATTAAACAAGAATGAAGAAAGATTAATAGAGAAGGGGGGAAAAAATACATATCAAGTCTTTTAATTAATCTTTAGTCACCTTTGAGCTAGATATGGTAATCCAAGTGTAGCACAAAATCTTCCACCAATGTTGATTATTCAGCAGATTAGAAGAAGAATAAAAAAAACCTAAAAGCTACTCCAAAAAACCCATAGCTTAGGCTAAGGGTATGTTTTTTACGTCGGGTATTTTGGGTGTTGGAGCTGGAGTTTGTTGGAAGTTGCTGGAGCTTTTTACTGGTGGTTGGAGTTTGCGGGAAGTTGCTGAAGGTTGTTGGAGGAGTTGATTTTTGTGACTCTAATATGTTGGAACTATTTTATTGTTCGCTGGAGTTTGTTAGAAAATGATGGGTTCCATCAAAACAAGACGTAAAGAACAGACTCTAAATGTCATTACTCTAGGAAAACTTGGCTTGAATCCCCAAGTTATACCAACAATGAGTTTAGAAAAAGGATTACAAGTTGAAAAATCCGAAACATGGGCTAACTAGTGAGACACATCTTACCCTAGGAGAGGCACAACCAGGTTGCTTCTCTCCTTTGAGAGAGGAGACATGGGCTAGGGGGCTGAGTGACAATCTGTCGACGTCTTTCCTTGTAGCCTGTGGATAATCCAGGATACTTCTCTCTCTTCTTTGATTCTAAGATAGTAAGGCATTGTCATGTTTTGAGGCATTGCCTGCCCATGTCTCATATTGAAAGTCTATCCTTGACTTTCTTCAAGCTCTTAGCTGACTGTTGTCACAAATCTTGCGTAACTTTATTTCCAACACACAAAATAAACGAAAAGGGCTAAAAGTAATCTAAAATGATAAGGAAACATTTATTCATTCACCAAACTAGGAAAATGAATAACTAAAGCACATCACTGGCTTTTAGTGTGACCAAGTAGGATAGACCATATTCTCTAGTGGCTTGACAGGGATTTTCTCGAGGGTTACATGCTTTTAAAACTCCTGTTGTGGACTCGCGGCCTTGCAGATCAGCTCCCCAAAATTATTTTAAATAAAAGGATTAGGGAATCTGGCTTTTATAGAAGCTGGGCTTGTTTACGTTGAAGTTATACATTAGTAGTAACCTCTGTTTTTGTACCACAAGCTATGAACTTTATAATGCCCTATTTAGAGGAATGAGATGTTATTTACACTGAACGGAATTGGACACAATTGGCAGAATTGAACGAATAGTAAAATGTTAGATAAAAGGTAAGTTGTAGAAATGAACCAAACTATACTGAACTCAATTTGCAAAACTTGAACTGAAATTAGAACAGAATAGTGAAGATGAAGAATAGGAGTCTATTAAGGGGAGTAAAGTGTTGGTAATGTCCACAATTTGAGTTATCATATTATTGAAGTATGAACCCTAACTTCTCTAAGCTAGTGGAGCAAATGGAAAGTTATCTAGTGCCTTATTGATTCTTCTCCATTACCTGATGCCATTTAATGGTGTATAATCTGAGTTTGAAATCAAGATTCAAGGGTGAAAGGATAAGGCTGAAAGCATTGAGTCTTTGGCCAGAAAGGATCAGGTCTGAATATGTTTGCGTTCTTGTTTTTGCACTCAAACTTGTTTGAAGGTTTCGTTGGGCTAGTTCTGTACCAATGAAGGATTAGATCTGGCTTGCGTGTGCTTTTTCCAGCATTTTCTGATCTACAAGGGGGAGGGAAGAAAAATTAAATAGGTACCCAGTGATTTTTCTTTTCAAAGGACTAATATTACCCTTTATATCAAATTACCCAAGTTGCGAAGTTAGCTATTTTGATCAATCTGGATTGCAAAATTATCATTTGGGGTTAATTTTGTTCAGTTCATTTGGAAGTTCTTTTGACTTTTTTGTTTTCCCTTACATGCTCTTTTATTTGGAAGGATTATGCATATAGCAAAGATGCAAAGTCTTTGTATTCCGTCACTTTAACATCCAAATCAGATTGTATTATCCTTGGGACCTTGTTGATGTCACACTGATTTAGGCTTTACTTACCATCCTTTGGAAGGCTAAGTCCTTTTTTTCTTTTACTCGAGCAAGCCCCTCCCCTCTTATCCAACTACATCATAGATATGTCAATATGTAATCCTGGATGCATCATGCATCTAGCCATCTCCAGGCATTCATCTATGCTTCATAAATTTTGCTTGTTTTTGCAAGTCTTTGGCCCTTTGTGGCTTTGGCAGTTTAACATCATGAAATGCGTACAGTTTGAGGAACCTAACCAACCATAGCAACAAAAGTATGGTTACATGTGATGTATGGTTTATTTAGAATTGATAATCTGAGCTGGTAATTCACTGTCTGTGTAGGTGAATGTGACAGCTGATCACAGGATCATCTATGGTGCTGACTTGGCTGGCTTCCTCCAGACCTTCTCAAAGATCATCCAAAACCCTGACAACTTGACAATGTAGAACCCGACTTTTGGAAACAATTTAGCACGAGATTCATATATATTTGAGGATCAGTAATTAGTATTCAGTCTTGAAGTTCTGTTGGATGAGAAGCAGAGGTACAACGGTAATAACCAAAATTCTAGAGGAATACAGATGTGATGGCATAACGATGTTAGCATAAGGATGTGTGCCCTAAGATATAGTGTTTCACAAAATTGGTTTTTATTTCCAAATTGATGTAATTCTTTGGTTTTGGATAGGAACTTTATGTAGTTAGTAGATGCCTATTACTTTACAGAATTGTTGTTCTGAAAATTGACAAAATACCGAGACAAAATTTATGAGAAGCGTCTTAAAGTTGTTAGAATGAATTTGTCTTGTTTCACGGACATGCAACTACAAGTCTCTTCTGATTCCTTGCAGTGGTATAAATCTGATTCTTATATGCTGGTATCACATTCAAATCTGCATTTTCTCTCAAATGTGTTACTATTCATTCAGATCATATTGAATATAGATGAAATGCAAAGAGCAAGCCATGCCAGTGTGCTGTTCATAACCTGCTCAAGATGTGGCGAACTTCTACGACTACAAGTATATCGTCAACGTATCAAAACCTGAAACGCAATTGATCTATAAATTTATCTAAAACGAATGCTAAATGTTCAAGTATTCTCTTCGGAAGGCAAACAATTTGAATAAGTCTGTCTGTTAAGAAATCGACAGAGAATGTGAAAGAGAGGGACATAGAGATAAAAATATCCTGTACAAAAGTGAAAACCCAGTACATAATCTGATAATAATCACTGACAATGCTCAATGCTGCTAAACCCTACAATCTTCATCATTACAAACCATAACTATTAAGCTAATTTCTCACATCTCCTTGCAAGAATGGCAGGGATCGTAATCATTCCCACAATCCAAAAAATTAGGAAAAATTGAAAAAGAATTTTTTTTTCTTTTTTTTTTCTTTTTACCAATCTAAGCTTATATTTCTCGAGATATAAAGCTTGTCGATATACTGTATCACTGGATTTGCGGCTTTCATGTACCTTTTCATTCTTTTTTCTGCTGACTCATCTGAAACAGATATAAATATGTTACATAACAAAATCAAACTCATAGATCACCTAACGAATAGGCAAAAATGTAGTCATTATTGGAACAAGGGTGAAATTCATTAATCAGTAGATAACTTTGGCTAATTTTTGTTATTGGAAAACAATTACGAGTAACAATATCACTCGTCGATGAGTGAATGAAGGTCTTGAGCATGGTTTTTCAAAAGTTCGTTGTTTGCCACAAAAAAAACTTATATATAGATGACTAATTTCACAAGCCATGAATCGATTTTTCATTTGAGCAAACATCATTAATTTCAACTTGTAAAATGAAACCAAAACTCACCTGTTTCATTTAGGTTTATCAGAAGCTGGTCCCTTGATGGAAGAGCATACATTCCAGCAGCAACAGCTGTCCTGACTGCCCATGAATGGTATGGCGCACATGTTTGCGTATAAGCTGATGAAGCTGCCTCTCTTAAAGAACATTCACTGAAAACACCAAAAATGCAACAGATAAGGCAAAGTTTAGAGTGCAGTCATGGCAACTAGGATTAAAACAAGAAGGAAGGCCAAATGAGGGGAAAAGAAAAAATCATCTGTACTCTGCAAATAACTATCTTTCTCCACTCAACTAGGACATAATGAACAGATAATTCTGATCCTGAAATCGTTAAGTCGTGAGCAAGTCCTTTATTGCCATGTATCATACTTGATGCTATCAAATTTAAGTTCCTTGCATAGGAAATGGGGATGGATAGCCGATAAAAGATAATATGTGACGAAGGAAGGGAAACCAGGGCTGCAGAACATAATTCAACAACTACTGAAAATCATCTCTTACCTGACCTTCAGAATACCATAAGTTAAACAGCCGTAAATTTCAGTTGCAGGCAAAGATCACTTTCACAACTAAAATATAGGAAAAACAGAACCAAGGGAGTTTGCCGTTTAAAGGATATACAATAAGGCATTTTACAAAAACAAAGGGTTCACTCAAACAAACTTTTGCTGGTCCTGCCAGTAAAGTGGGTTCTGAGTTGCTAAACCAATTCGCATTCAGTTGAGTACCGAGGAGAACTCTGTAATACATGCAACGTATACCCGACATCCAACAAAAGGCAATGCCAAATTTAGTTGCAGAAGTAGTACTCTATAATGCAGAAACAGATGAAGGAAAATATACTTATTCAAAGAGAAAAAAGATGCTATAGGGAGTATAAAGTTGCAGAACTTACTATGTAGACAAGAATTGCTCAAACAAAGCTCTGATGAGGTCTAAACCCTGTCTAACTCTACGCAAGTTACGCGAAAGGCTTCCTGGACACTTCACTGTGTCATTTTTTACATCGATGTCAAGTATTTCATGTAAGGTGGAATATGTCTTCGATGCTTCAGACAAACCCCGTACCTGAACAAACAAATCACCTTATTAGGGAATCAATTATATGAAATCAAACCATAAGATTTATCAAATAAATCACCCAAATGACAGGCAATTTCTCGCTGCTCTTAATATAATCATTCACCAATCATAGGCCAAAATGGGAATCAATTGTGCATAAAACATTCACAATAATAAGGTTATATTATGGTTTCATATCATACAACAGCAATGAACAACAACAGGCTAGCAAAATGACCCAAGTTTATGGAGACAATTTTATTTGTTCTAATGTGTCATGTTACAAAGAAAAGAATCAAAATCATAAACCACATTCCCTCCATCTCCAATCTCCAATCCCCAAAAGAAAGTAAAAAATAAACCACTTTTTATGTTCCACTTTTGATTGTTGGAATTTGTACTAGGATCATCATAAAGCCAAATTACTTTATCTGGAATGACTATTAACTCTGAACCTAGGACGAATTTGAAACTTGGAAAAAAAAAAAAAAAATCATGATGAGCTACAATGCATTTCCCAAACACCGTTAACCCGATCAAGAAAGGTGAAGATGTACGCAACCTTATCTCTAACAATCAAACATGCCATTTCCGAAACACAACAAATAAAAGAGAAGAGAGACAACCTTGGCGCAATACTCCATCTCGGCGAATTTAAAAGCGAGGCCTAAGCAATTGAAGAGAACAGAAACCGAAGTGCAGGCATTACAAAAATCCTTCAAACAAAGCTCGTCTTTCCCATTCTTGATCACATCCGCAAGCTCTTCGAACGCCTCAACGATGGCTGAAAGAGGCGTCTCTTGTATCTCCTGATCATACGCCATTTCTCCTTCTCTCTGTTTCTATCATCACCATTCTTCTCTGTTTCTCCTCTCTCCTTTTTGTCAATCTTTTTATGATTGAATTATCAACACAAAGAAAGACAGCCAAAAAGGGGGTCTTCAAAAATTATTGGGGAGAGAAGGGAAAAAGAATGATTAATTGACTATGAAAGACAGAGGGAGAAAAAAATGGGAGAAAAAAAAAAAAAAAGAAAACAGGAAGGAGTTTGGTTAAGGAAATGGGAAGGATGTGATAATGTCGTTTGGAAGCGATGTGGGGGACTTTCGGTAGTTATTTTTTTTGGGGGGAAAGAAAAGGAAGGTGGCGGTTTGACCAGTAAAATGTGAAGTATTGGTCATTTTGCGGGTTACCAATGAAGAATATGCTTCTTTAGTTCTAACGGTGGTCAACTTCTTTGCTTTGTGGAGGCATGTTGGGATCTTCATTGTTGGTAATTTGGGGTTGGAGGTAGAGCTGATTAAAAACGGGGCTTGGGTGGGTAACTGGTCGGGTTTGACATGTTTTTAAGGCCTACGGACAGAGCTGGCAATCGGGGTTGGGCCAAACTCGCGAGTTGGGCCTTTATAAATTTACCTAAATGTCTTGTCCGTGTCCGCCCATTTTCAGGGTTGGATGGGCCGACCCGTCCGTGTTCAACTCTATTGGGGGGCAAATCAAATACGAATAACACAAAAACTCGTGGAAAACCTATGTTAGAATTAGACTTGTCCAATAGGCACTTGGGGTTCAGGTTCGATGACTCTGGATTCGGATCATTAGTAAGTCAGATTATTCCGTTTTTGGGTTGAGAAATACATATTCATGATCAAACATTTCGATTTCTGGTTGAGAATGCATATTTTTTTTTTTTTCTATTACAAATGTTAATTTTACTTTGTTTAATTACTAAAAGTTTTCTAAAAATAAAAGATATTTATATCGTACAACATATTTTACATTGGAAACAAAGGATCAAACACAATAATATACTGTAGATAAATACCAAGCCTAATGCCGCCAACTTCGATTCTTTTCAAGTGAGCAACACTGTTCAAAATAAACTGCATTGCTTGACAGGTATAGTCATAATATGTTATTACCTTCGTTTCATTTAAATCTTCACAAAATTTATTTTGATACATTTTATATAAATTTTTATGTAACCTGAAATGGAAATGCTTTTTGAGTGAAGTTGTCTAAATAATACAAGGGCATTTTTGAAATTTAAGGACCAAAACAAACTTAATTACTTTGAATGCAAAAATCAAGTGTAAAGATTTAAATAAAACAGAGGGAGTAGTAATATCTAACAAAATAACAAGCAAGCAATCAAAATGAGGCCATTAAAAAATACATATATGAGAAAAGTTCTCATTTCTTAATATCCAAATGAAGCCTTGTTTAAATTTTAAACAACATATACATA
>BSSO01004291.1:0-14795 GCA_030267885.1 Mesembryanthemum crystallinum
ATATCATGAGATTATATGCTTAATTTATTTATGCATGTTTACATAGCCAATTGCATGAAAGCATGTTCTTTAAATTGGCTATCATGATATTTGAACATGAAATATGTTATGTGACTCACATGTTTCTATATATAGCATGTTGAGTGGTTTAAGTAAATTGCATGAAATCATGAGAGTTGTGTGATGTTCATAAAATGTGTTAAGCATGTGATTCAATGAATCATGATATAAGTTATAAACCTTTAAATGGTATGAGTTGTGCATGTTGAATATGCATTTGGCATGAACTATTATGTTATGCTTTGGGCAGCCCCAAATCGAATTAAAGCGAATTATGTTTAGACTTGCATACAAGTCATGAATTTTCAAAATAACTCTTGTTCCTTCCAATGGAATTACTTGAAATTGATTAATAAAGAGAATAAGACTCCTTTAGGCCAAAGGGAGTAAACAGAGCTTATTTATCAAAGTGTAAACCCAAAGGGTCATCACTAGCGTTGTGTCCATAGCCCGACTAAGCAAGACCGATAATGTTGGTCAGGGATGGCGATCCCAAAAGCCTAATTCGTGCGTAGGGTGGTATGCATACCTTGAGTCTATAAGTCCATGGCAAGAATCTACTCATCATACAAACTAAAGTTTGAGCACTCTACTGCTCTATTAATTATTCACTAGTGTTGTGATATGTAGCTACCGGTTAGTGGGCTCTCTTATTTCTCTAAAGACGACACTTCAATGTGTATTTGATTGTCACTAATGGGATTATTCTAAATGAATCCTTCTATGTGTAAATGATTTTGATTTACTTGGAGATTGTTCCAAACTTTTCCCCTATCTGATTACTTGCTACGTGTGCATTGAAAATGAATTTCGAAATAATTAAAACCTCTTTCAATAGTGTGTTTTATGAATTTTACGAAGTTTGGATGCCTTGCTCAGTTTGTACTGATTTTATGAATTTCTGTTTTACCTGTGTGGTTGGAATGCTCTTGTTCCAGGTTGATCGAGGTATGGAGCGTCGTGCTTTGCACTAGTCAGGGGATACACTAGTGTATTTTGTTTTGTTAAGACAATTGATTAGTATGTTGGATAATGGATTGTGGCCATGTTTAATTAAGGCCTTTGTAATAAGTTCCGTAGTTTGGTTAATTTTGGATTCCGCTTAATTCTCATTTATAGACAAGATGGTTTGTATAGTAATTGTGTCTGCTCGTTGTATTAGCCTTAACATTCGACCTTTGGGTCGGATGTGGCGGTCTACGCCTCGGACTTGTTAGTCTTCTTTCCTAAATTCGGGATTAGCGAGTCCGGGGTGTGACAGAAGGGGTGGGGTGAAGGTAAGGCAAGGGCAATTTGGTCTTTTCACATGCTCATTTAACTGTAATTTAACGAAAGTTAGGGGTTAGGGGTATGGTGTTCATTAAGTTTGTTTTGAGGGGTAGTTGGTGCACGAAACTTAAAAATTGGGCACCTTATGCAATACTCCAAACCACAGGGGTACACTGTGTAATATCCCTTATTTTATTTGAACTAATACTTGTGCGATTTAAACTATTTTTTCCCCACATTAGTATTTTTCTCATTCAAAATAGTACTCCTGCTATTTAAGCTAATACTTTTAATATTTATATTAATACTTTATACTACTCCAACTAATACTTATCCAATTTTATAATTAATTATTTTACTCTAACCTATTGACAAGTAAAAAGAAATGAGAATTAGATTAGAAAAAGGGGATTTCCAATCAACTCATGTACTCAGTTGTTGCTCTCATTATTTAAACAAGTTTTTCAAGCATTATATCACTCAATTATGGCTCACAACAGAGTACTACCATCGCACAAAAAAGAGTACAAATGAAGCAGTAGAGAATAACGAAGAAACTCGCGCACGAAACAACGAGCCAGCAAATCCTCCTCTTCGCGGAGCTGGGCTCGGGGAATGGGTGGTGGTTTGTAGCTCGGGGTGGTAGATCAGGGTTCACGCGGTTGTGGTCGGGGCCTCGGAGGTGGTTTGTCTGGGGTCGGGGCTGGCGGTGGGGGCTTGCAGGTATTGGTTTGGGGTCGGGGGCTGGTTTCGGGGCTGGGCTGTGGTAGTTCCAGACCTGGGGTGGGGTGGTGGTTACAGGTGTGGGCCGGTTGTTTCCGGGGGTTTGGTGGCGATGGTGGGCACTGGGTGGTTGGGTGGGAAAGAGGAGAGAGAAGGAAAGGAGGAGAGAGAGAGAGGAGGAGAGAGAGGAGGAAAGAGAGGAGGAGAGGGGAGGGGACAATTGCACATGGAGTGTTTTTAATTGTTGTTTATCACTTAGGTCTCTTCCCAGGAGTCGATCTCCCAAGAGATCAATTGTTTGATGCAATTTCTTGTGCGACCAACAAAAGGTTGGATTCTTCATGTCCAATTTTCCTTTTAGTTTCATTTACGAATTTTCCCCACTTTATAATTTGCATTTATCTTTGATAGTTAGAAATTTACTGCAAACAAATTAAATTGAATTTCTTTTGAAACACAACGGAGCAAAGTCAAGCCACAAACGTAAACCAAATGAGTTAAACCATTAATTTTTGGACCACCAAGTTTGAGCCCGAACAAAATCTTACCCAGTCAAGCTTCGAGCAGGCCCAGGTCAGGCTCGGCTCATTTACACCCCTTGTCTAAGGAGTCAAATGAAGCTAAAGAAAAAAAGAGAGTAACCCTGGGAAACTGATTGCATCAATCCAAGGCCCCTTGGAGTAAGCGAAATACATGACAGCTCTTCAGATAAAATTCGGGACCACAGTCCACGGATCATCTGTAGGCGTGAACAGTCAAAGTTGGTTAGCCTTGGCCTTAAGCACCTTTTTGCTCATGCCGGTATTTACAGCTTCGACAAAGCATAGTCCAGAGCATCCACGAGAAAATCTGCATGAGAAAGAACAAGAAGTTCATCCAATGCAAGCAATCACAAGTTAAACAATTTCGGTCGCAAGGCACTGCCAGGTATTAAGCATAATCAAATGTATAGGAATCAGATATTGGTGAAATGGCACCAACCCCACGTGAACCCTACACACCCAAGAGGAAAGAAAAATGAAACAGAACTTAATTGTCACCTGCATCATCTTTCGTAAAACACATTGGAGGTTTTATCCTGAAAACATTTCCATGTAGACCACCTTTGCCAACAAGAACACCAAGCTCTACGCAGAAAAGGACATGAATCAATTAAGATATAAAAGCAGAATGCTATTTAAATAAAATGGGACCAAGAGTTCACTTACCTCTAAGCTTTTCAAATAGAACTCCAGTTTCTACCTTGGCAGGAGTTTTCTCTGTCCTGTCAGACACTAATTCTATCCCCACCATCAAACCTCTTCCTCTCACATCTCCAATGACTGAGACATTTCACAAACAGCAGACACTGTCAACACGTGATGCAATAAGCCAATGATGTCCAACATACTGTACTGTACTAAGTGTAACAAACTATTTTTAAAAGGTTTCAAATTGCCTATAACTTCTATTAAACAAGCTAGCAAGAAGCCAAGAATTTTACAATTTACGGACATAACAATGCACATAATATTAGCTCTTTCAATTACCAATACTAGTGATGCACCCTGCATTGGTAAGGAACCTCAAGTTGACCCTAAGGAAAGACTCCTCAACCAAGTCATTGTCATCCTCAACTCATGCGGACGGAACAGCAGCAAGGTCTCCAGGATGAGGGGGATACTCAGTACCTGTCATTGGTTCACGAGGCCTAAGATATCCCTAGAATATACAGAACAGCCAAGTAGTAAGGGAGTTACATGCCCTTGGTGTAACTTTTTTCGCCGATGGCAGCAGAGGCACACAAACAAGCAGGAGGGGGCACGCATGGTTCATTCCCAGCTCATGAAGAGAACTTTTGTGGGACCCCACTACCCCAGCAGCACCCAACAGCAACTCAAAGAGAGTACTTCTCCATGATGCATTCTCTTTTGCTTTGCTCCTAAAGTCCCAGGGATTCAACCAATAATATGTATACAACCAATAATATGTATAATTAAAACTTTGAGAGTCTGCCAAAGAAACAAGAGTAGACTTTTAAAGAAGTACAAAAAAAACAATTTCATCCCAAACCAAATCATGCAGGAAAAACTGGTTCTTGAACACCCAGTTGTTCCTCTCCGTCCAAATACACCGTATGAGAGAAAACACAACACATCTCTAGAGAATTTTCCCTTCCTTCTTAGACCAAAAATCCTTTATTCGGAAGGAAAAACCCAAAACTCATCATAAATTCCAAATAGTCCACTAAGCACGCCAACCAAAAGAACAATGCAGAAATAAATGTTCAATGGTCTCCACACTCCTAAACACATCACATCAGGCGATAGCAATTTGTAAGGCATTCAATTTCAAATTGGTTGTACATTTTTCTAAGCTTTCTTATTGATTATTATTACCAACTATCTCATGTAATAGCTGGTTAATTCGTGCCTAATATATTAGCACAACAGGTTGTAAAACCCAATTTTTGGATGATATAAACCCTATATTGAGAGTGTTGCATCCCTTTCTCTAAAATCTCTAAATCCTTCTGATCTTGGTGGTCATGATGGATCAGAGTAGATCCCTTAGAGAGCTCCCATGGGAGTCAATAAATTGGGTCAATTGGAATTAACCCAATTTATCTGCTCCAATGGAGAGACCCTCATATAGTTAAGGCTGGTCAAGGCTAGTAAGAGTCTTGCTGCCGGTCACCCGCAGACCATGTTAAACATTACTTCCTGAGCCGTCATACTCTACATGAGTAGGATCAATCCTTGCGAATTAATATGTATGGCATCGTAAACTGTGTCATTAATATTCTTGTTGTAGTTGCTACTGTTTGCTTCCTAGATAATAATTTTACGTTTATCCGCATGGGTTAAAAAGCATAATAAATTATGGATTTGGACAATCAAATGTACTCCACATGAATAGGATCATTGCGGATTTTACGTTTATCCTATTTACTTCTCTCTTGCTATCATATGTTTGTATGTATACTGTGTTCATTCAAAATCTATAAGATCCATGTTCTTCGCAAATCTAAAAACCTGCATACATCTGATACCCATCAACCAGAGCACCTTAGGCAGGAACCGTAACACTGTTCATAGTTTGTACAAAAGATGAGAATTAGGGATCACACAAAACAAGACTAGAGTAGCAGATTATTCATCCCTGTCATGCGGGTGAAAAACGCAACACCCTGATTTCAGACCTAAAATGTCACTACAGATTCACCACCAGATTACCCCTGCGTCAACAAACTAAAATGGAGAGGAGAACCTTGTTATTTCACTCAGACATTGTGCAGATTGATGTGCAGCCTACTCAACCTGTACACCAATCAACTCCTCTACCTGAGAATGATGAATGGGTTATACCATCAAAAACATGTAACCTTGGTGCCTCTACTAGTGCTCAGCCACACACAAGCAATCCCTTTCATTTGCTCCTTGCTCAAATACAATTGAATGAAGAGATCCACCTACCAGTTGTGGAGGATATGACCACTAATTCTGTCCCTCACTCTGGTAATGAACCTGGATAACATTGGAGCTGGAATGTTAGAGGCCTCAATGAGCCTCAAAGCAGAGGGAGATTTATCATTTTGCTACAGGAATAAATTGGGTTTGTTTGGTATGCTGGAACACAAAATAAAGGGTACTGGGCTGTCTTTCTGTCACAATAAAATGTTTCCAAGGTTGGGGTAGTTTTGATAACTTGATGAATGATGCTAGATGCAGAATATTGGTTGTTGGCATACCTCCACTTTCAGACTTCAGCTGATTTCTTCCTCAGCTCAGTTACTGCCTTGCGAGGTGATTCATTTGGCTTCTCATACTACTTTTTATGTTACCTTCATATATGGTTATAATTCCATTGAAGATAGAAAAGATTTATAAATTCTTTGACTGGTATTGCTTCTACTATGCAACTAGCCTGGATGATTCTTGGAGACTTTAATAGTGTCCTTTGTGCTGCTAATAGATTGGGTGGTCAACATATCTCTTTTGCTGAAATTAGAGATTTTCATGCTTGTATTGAAAGTTGTAAGCTGCAGGAAATGAGGAGATTGGATGGGGACTTTACTTGGTCTAACAAGCATATGGATGGGCATAGAATTTATTCTAAGCTGGATTGGTGTTTTATGAATGAATATTGGTTGGATGTGTTCCTGGACTCTGTTACTTCATCTCTACCTAAAGAAGCTTCAGATCACTGTCCTCTGGTAGTGCAGTTCTATAATTTCCTAACAAGGGTTTTAAATCCTTTTCATTTCTTTGATATGTGGCTTGCTGCCCCTTCCTTTAAGGAAGTGGTCATGAATGTTTGGATCCTCAGTTACGGGTACTAAGATGTTCTGTGTTATGAAGAAATTGCAGCTATTGCAACCTCCTCTTGCTAAACTGAATAAATCTCTATTTGGTGATATTCAACTGAAGACTGATGCTGCTAGGGAGACTCTGAACTCCATTCAATTTCAGTTGCAACGAGATCCTGCTAATTTGCACTTACAACAACCTGAGAAGGATGCTATTGCTGATTAAGAATTATACCGCTGCTCTTCGGAGTTTCTACAAACAGAAGAGTAAGGCTGACTGGATAAATCTTGGTGACTCCAACACTAGGTATTTTCATTCCCTCATTAAGCAATGAAGGCATGTAAATAGAATAGCAGCTGTGTGCAATGAAGATGATTTCTGGACTCATGATTATGAATTATGATTTAGATTATCATAACTTTTTGTGACTTCTATCAAGGCATGCTTGGTTCTCCCAGTAGCAAATCTGAAGCTGTATCTCTGGATGTTGTTAAACTTGGCCCCACACTTACTATAGAGCATAAACTGCATCTGGTTAGACCATTCTCTCCTAAAGAGGTCAAGAAGAGTTTGTTCTCTATACCATCCATAAAATGCCCTGCCTGATGGTTATAATAGTGGATTCTTTAAGGCAGTTTGGGGGGAAATTGGCAGTGATATTTCTGCAGCTATCCTTGATTTTTTCAAATCTGGGAAACTATTATCTCAATTGAATGCAACAGCTATCACCCTGGTCCCAAAAATTGAGCATCCTACAAAGCCTAGTGAGTATAGGCCAATAGCCTGTTGCAATACTTTATATAAGACCATCTCAAAAATGATTTGTGCTAGGCTCAAAGACATCCTTCCATCTATAATTAGTGAGAATCAAGGTGCGTTTGTGGCTGGCAGATATATTGGGCACAATATAATGATCACTCAAGACCTCATCAAGCAAGCTTCTTCTCACAGGTGTTTAATAAAAGTCGACCTCAGGAAGGCATATAATACCATAGATTGGTCTTTGTTGTCAAATATTATGAAACGTATGGGATTCCCCCCTCTTTTTATTTCTTGGGTCATGACTTGTGTGTGTGTCTACTACTAGCTTCACTCTCAATATTAATGGTAGATATCATGGCAAGTTCAAGGGTGTAAAGGGGATTAGACAAGGAGATCCAATCTCTCCCCTTTTGTTTGTTATTGTGATGGGATACCCGACCAGATCACTTAGA
Source organism: Mesembryanthemum crystallinum (assembly GCA_030267885.1). NCBI lineage: Eukaryota > Viridiplantae > Streptophyta > Magnoliopsida > Caryophyllales > Aizoaceae > Mesembryanthemum > Mesembryanthemum crystallinum. The sequence continues at coordinate 7,556 of BSSO01004291.1, forward strand.
AGTTCTTGTGCTCACAACTCATTCAGATAACACCCCATGTATAAGAGTATGAAACTGGTGAGTCTTAGTTTTGCTGATGATTTAATTCTCTTCTGCAAGGGAGATACTACTTCTGTGGGCTAGACTTATGGATGGTTTTCACCACTTCCCAAATACAAGTGGTCTTAAAGCTAATCCTGAGAAGTCTAATGTTTATGTGGGAGGTGTTAATCAAATCACCAAAGTGGCTATTATTGAGATGACTAGTTTTGCTGAAGGTTCCTTTCCCATGAGGTATCTTGGCATGCCCCTATCCCAAACAAAATGGTCTAAGGTTGACTGTCAATTTATGGTTGATAGGATTGTGAAGGAGTTCATTGTTGGTCTTCAAGGCATCTCTCTTTGGCTGGAAGGGCTCAACTAGTAAATTCTGTTATCTATGCTTTGCATGTATATTGGGCATCAGTGTTTATCCTCCCTCAATCTATTATCAAACAAATCTGGAATATGGTGGTATAAATGTGAAGAAGTGTAAAATCTGGAATAGAGCTGCAATTGCTAAAAATTTATGGGCTTAAGCATGAAACAAGATTGTCTCTGGGTGAAATGGGTGAAGGGTATTTATCTTAAAGGCGGAGATATGTATTCTTATACTATACCAGGGGACTGCAGCTGTTATTGGAAAAAAAATACTCAAACTTAGAGGGCCCGCAGGTGGTCTGGGGTCTATTTCAGGTTGGCCTCTGAGCAAGAATGGCACCGGTCAGTGAGGGGTGTAAAGTTCTGTTGGGTGAGAAAAATCTGTTTCTTTTCTTGATCTTGTCTGGGGAAGGTACTCTCTTCCTAGACACAATATACATTTATGGTTGGTTATCCATGGTAGGCTGTTAACTAAGGACAGACTGAACAAAATGGGAGTGTTTAATGGGGATATGAACTGCCCTCTCTGCAATTCAGAAGCTGACTATATCACATTTGTTCCTCTCTTGTGCAATGTCTTCTATGGTGCTAAAGAGACTTCTGCAATGGATAGGCTACTCTGGGAATGCATTATTATATCAGTACTGGGCACAGTTCAACAAGCTCAAAATTAGCAAACAGAGGAAATATTTTTATGATGCTACTATTGCTACTGCTGCATATAATATTTGGGAAGCTTGTAATCATGCAATTTTCAGATAAAAAGCTTGATGTTGATGCTATGGTTGGCAAAACCAAAGCAATTCTGTCTGTAAAGTTTTCATTCCTCCGTCCTAGTAAGGTCAAACAATGTGATGTTAGGCTCTTTGAGCAATTTTGCTAAATGGTGGTAACGCTTGCTTCTCTACTTATGACTACCCTTCCTAGAAGGTGCCTCATAGTAGCATAAGCTCCCTTATTGCTTTGTAAATATTATCTTTTTGCATCGTCTCATTTGGTAATAAAATCNAGAATTGTTATTTCAATCTTGGCTTCAATCTTATTGGGAAAGAAGATTGCTCGACTTTAGCTTCTTAATCATTTTCGTTCCCTTTTAATACTCATATGCTTTGAATATTTCTGTCAACTCTCTTAGTACTATAGAATATGGCACTTCTTATGGTTCACGTTGCTCTTTAAACTAGTAATTGAATAGGTGTAGCTATGTACAAGAGAAAATAGATCAAATTCCACAAAATAGCTTTATGATTCCCTCTTCCCACACCCCACTACCTGGAGAAAATCAATAACAAAATCTCCAACCTATCAAAAAGACAGGGAGATATAGCCATTTGCCCCTAGCAAAGACGCAAAACCATCAAGAGTCTTTGACATTGATATAGGAGGTAAGTCAAGGAGAGCTTACTATCATGCCTCTTCTGCAGAAGATTCAAACGCCCAATCAAGTGAGAACCAATTTCAGCGCAACGTTCTTGATGCTTCTCCTTATCAATCACTCTGAGCACAGCAAGTCCTCCAGCAGAACACACAGGGTTGCCTCCAAAAGTGTTAAATTGTATTTTTTGAGCCAGTACTGAAGCAATCTCAGGTGTGGTCACTACTGCTCCTAATGGTAGGCCATTGCCAATTCCCTGCAATGTTATTGTGGATGTGAATAGATTAACTCAATTCAGAAACACTACAAATAAGGGATAGGTCACACCTTAAAATTGAGTACATTTGTAAAAAGTGTAAATGCTTTCAGAAGCTGGTTGAGATAAGCGACAGACCTTTGCCATTGTCACTATATCAGGAATAACACCTTGAGTCTCAAAGCCCCAGTAATTACTCCCTGTCCGGCCAAATCCAGTTTGCACTTCATCAGCAATGCAGACTCCTCCAGCCTTTCGTACAATGTCATATACCAGTCTCAAATATCCAGGGGCTAATTCAACTGCTCCTCCAACACCCTGAAAGCACACCAAATGATACATTGGTAAAGACTAGATGCTATGTAAGACTATCAAAAACCATGAACTTCTGAAACAGATAGCAAAGAGAGAAAACCTGAATCGTTTCAGCAATGAAGCCAGCTATTTTCCCAGATGTACCATAGTCTATGTAATCTTGAACATCTTTCGCGTAAGAAGAAGCATCTGAACCGAAAATCCCACGGTAGGGATCTGGATTCACAACATGATGAATGTCACCCTACATAGATGCACATCCATTTAGGGCTTCAGAGAATTCGGAATTGAACATGTTATCTAAAATACTCTAATGGAGTTAAAAGAGTCACATTGAAGGCTTTTCAGCTTCGGATTGGAATGGACTAAATCAAAATGTCTCATTAAACAGTTGTGTGCTTCGTATTTGTAGCAAAATGTACAGAGGCATAGCACTTTCAAAGAGTCAGTATAATACAAACTCAGACACAGGCTTTCTGTGTAGCAAGGGAAATATTGCATAAATCTAATACGAACATCATAGAGGGATAGGTTAACAACGATGATATTTACATTGTTAATGAGACTAATGATTAATGAACATTTGTTTTCGCATTGCCACTTGGGCTGTCTGGCAGCATTTCTTTGGAATTATGGGAGTATTAGGTTAGACCCTTGAGCTTGTTAACGATGTTAGAGACTCATTACAGAGGTTTTGGTTCCAAATTCTATCAATACAATTACTCTTTAATCTATTAAACAAAAATCCAATTTTAAATTGTTGTAAGTTGTAACCAATGTTCAAGTTTTGAGGCCAAGAAAATCAAGGAGTACAAGGCTACAAAAGAACAATGATGTGGCACTATGTCAAAACAAAACAAAAGACAACAGTAATAAATCAGAACCTAGTACCCTTGAAGCGCAAATACCTAAAAGGAAAAGTAAAACAGATAATAACATCCCTCTATAAACAAAGGAGGCAAACATGGCCATATAAATCAAGTTAAAGATATCCTCCCATGATAGAAAGTAGAGTAAAACATACAGATTTGCATTTCTGCGGTATATTAGAGAGAACCTGTGGGATTGGGTATTTCCATGTATTCAAGGCCGTCAATCCCAGGGCACCAAGACTCCCACCATGATAAGCATTTCTCAGCGAAATCATACCATGATTGCCTGTATACAGCTTTGCCATCAGCATTGCCAACTCATTTGCTTCTGTCCCGGAATTCACAAAATAGACAACCTACATGGCAAACAAAGTTTCCGTACACTTGTCAATTTGTTGATTGTCCTTATCAAAATTTCTCCTCACTAATGTAATGTGATTTTCAAAGAAAAATTGTTGCAAATTTTATTTTGCAAATAAAATGAATTTTTCTGATTGGAGAGTCCCTCTATTGTAAATAAAATGTATGACTTTCTCCAAGTTGCCACCAAAGTAGCTCAAGAAAGGTTTGATGTCATTTATACTTGATCAAAGATGCTTTGACTAGTATTCTACTTTGCAACAAATTTGAAGTAAGGGACAGTTTTGCTTGAGATGCCAAAATGCAAAAGAAAACAGTTATTGTGAAAAGATAAGAGCATGAAAATAAGTTAAGAGAACCAACCTTTAGGTTACCAGGCATTTTCGATGCCAATGCCTCTGCAAAGTCAGCTATTGCATGGTGCAAGTATATGGTTGTAGCATGTTGTAGAAGATTGCTTTGCTCTATTATAGCATTCAAAATATCTGGATGGCAATGTCCACATGACACAGTTACAATCCCTGCAAATGCATCAAGATAGCGCCTGCCTGTCTCATCAAACAAATACTGCATCTTGCCCTCCACGATATTGAGCTACATAAACAGCAGGCTAAGAGTTATAGACCCATTGAGATGTAAATGGCATTGATGATTCATCAAAGACACATGAACCTAAACAAGAACGTTGAGAAATTCCATATAGGCGAAGGTTCAGCCGAACCTTTTCAACCAAAAATCAAAGGAGAAAAGCAAAACCAATGGTGATCTTTCCAGTTTTTCCCTTCCCCAATCTTGATAGTGTTCTTGCCTCTTATGAACGAAAAGAGAAAAAAAGGTAATAATAATAATAATATGCTTCAATGGTGAGGTGCCACATTGAAACCCACTTCCCCACCTCACTATGATCACGAGTTATTTTAAATGGTCTAGAACCACCATGTCATCACATACCAACACTTCCCGACAAGGTTGGTCTTCTAGGTTTTTGGTTAGGGTACAAGACAACGATTAAAAAACACTAATTTTTGACCTTTTACAAGTTTGAATGCATTTAATAGTAAAACATTCACCCAGCAAATTACCCGCAACAATATATTCAGGTTCAGATGCAAACTCAATTTAAGTGCGAACTGTATGAACTTAGAATCTAGGCCATCCAATTCAAAAATCAAGGGCTAAAATTTAGGCCATATAAGTAATGAATGTGCATGTTTTGCGTGATGAATTTTAAAAGTGATGAATATACATTTTAAGGGTGATGAATCTATTTAATCCATAAAAAGTGATGAATATGCATGTTATGAGTGATGAATATGCATGTTACGAGTGATGAATATGCACTCTATAAGTGATGAATCTAATAGTTCATATAGTTCGCATGAAAAGGTAGTTCGCATGGGATCTTTACTCTATATATATATGTATATGTATGTATGTATTCCTAAATTACCCCGCCCCCCCACCTTAACCACCCTCTCACTCTTTTCTTAGCACCCACACCCACATACCCACACACCCACACCCACACCCACACCCCCACACAGCCACACCCCCACCCCCACCCGCACCCCCTTCTCATATCTTAACTCTCTCTCTATTCTCCCATCTACTGTCTCTCCCTTCACCCACTCAATCCACAACCATTAACCCCGGCCACCACACGTCCAACATCATTGGCCATGGCACGTCCAACATCACTGGCAAGCATATCTGCAATCGTCAAGATCAGTACCGCCATATCCGAGACCAAAGCTGCCGCCTCCACCTTCATCAACGCTGTCAAGATTGTAATACCACCAGCCATGGACGCTGTTGGGGGTCATTTCTTCATTTCTCCTCCACCATCACCTAGGGCTTGTTGCTACTGACAATAATGACGATCATGGTGGCATTAATGGGGTCAAAAGTTAACAAGATCCCTTTTGTTAATAATCTAATAATCTACTCCCTATGCATAGGAACCCAATACGTTCTGGTACAAGGTACAGATACAGGTACGTGGGACGCTACCAATTACAGATCCGGTACAATTTATAATGGGTCATATTATGTACTGTTATTATACATTAAATAAAATATACACTTGTGTCTACCTATACTCGAAGTATGTTTGGGGAAACAAACTTTACTTGATAGAATGTTTTGGGGGGGAAAATATATATTAGATGCGAAACAGTAACAATCAAATAAGCTACAAAAACTTACAGCAAAAGAAGGGAAAACGAAAGTTTCATGGTATTTTTGAGTAGTAACTACAAAGCAACAATAAATAATACTGTTTGATGGTTTACTAGAAGCATGACTAATAAACTGAGAAGTATAAAAGCCAAACAACTCTATTCACAGTGTGTATGGTGTGTTCACCCCCAACCCTCTCTCTTCTCCTCCTCGTCCTCTATGGCTACCGTTGGCCAGTTATCTATGGGCAGAGAGGTCAGATTTCGACTTGCTTTCCCCAGTAGACCATAAGCCCTGTGGTTAATCTTACCAAATTTTCAATTATTATCTAAGGCTTCGTATTTCACGAGGTGCTTCTGCAAGATTGTTAAGTACTTTTAGGAGTGTTTTCAAATAAAATCGATCATTCCCAGAAGAAGATATTTAAAATAGGATTTGTGTAAAGTGTTCAAGTAATAGCTTGTAAAAGGAAAGGTTTAGTCACCGTTGTGATGGCAAACACGACAGGTGTTTCTAATGGTTTTGTAAAAGGAATTGGTCTTGGGGATTTTTATAAATTTTTATTTTAGATAAGAAAAGTAATACAGTAGTACAAAAGAAATGAAAGATTATAAGAAGAGGACAGGAGATCCTCTGAACAAGCAAAGCAAAACAAAAGTTCCCCTCAGTGCCTTTGTACTTTTGAAAAAAAGCATTCCTGGCAAAAACCTATGAGCATAACTCACAAGAAAGCAAAATAAATCGTTCTAACCCAAATTAATCTTCTCCTTCCCCTTCCTACCATCATAATTAATAGACGAGCCTACCTGCTATAAAATCCTTTCCACTTTCTTCCTCTTCCTCTAATACACCATATTAGCGGACACTTTGATCTCCACCAACCTTCCGGTGGGGTTAACGAACTGTAATCCCCTTCTGGTGGGGCTAATGAACTGTAATCCTAGGTCATGAAAAAAACATTGTGGGTCACGGTTGTCTTTCTTGTTTCGTAATGATTGAAGAACCATAACATTAGCCTCTTTATGGCACAGGCTCACAACGAAATTGGGAACAACATTCTCACCCATTGTGGATTTTTATGGATTGTAATCTTTGTTTTATTTATTACGACATTCATCAAATATCAGAAAAACAAAAAGTAAAATAAAATAAAATAAAATAAGGTTTCAATCGAACCCTAGATCTCAATTACTTTTTTTCTGTCCATAGACATTTAATCGGAAGGGTTTTCATGGAGAGAGAAGTGGTTCCCTAGCTTTGAGAAACTGGATCATGCACGACTTGTGGTTTCAGCTTTTGCACATCATATCCGTTTTCTAAGTTTCTTGTACAGTACCCCAGAAGTTGAGAACAATACCTAGCGCCGTTAAAAATGGAAGTTAAGTGCTATTTTTTTTTGACAATTTTACCCTTCTCCACCCACCCCCTTCAACATTCTTTATTCTTCTAAACCCCCACCCCACCCTCCCCCTTCACACTACCTCG
>BSSO01004292.1:0-14793 GCA_030267885.1 Mesembryanthemum crystallinum
TTAAGTTTCAATTCAGTTCAGTTCAGTCATAATAAGTTCAGTTCAGTTCAGTTCAGTTTCAGTTCAGTCAGTTTCAGTCGAAAAGAACAGGCCCTTAGTGGAGGGGTATTATAGAAAAGTTATGGGATTTTATGGGTTTTGAAAGCTAATTGTGGGGCGGAGGGAGTATCATTTTTAACTTCCCAATCATGCATCTAATTAAATTAAGTTCAGTTATTCATTATACTTTTCCCTTGACAAATGCCGTTCAAAAAAAAAAAAATCCCTTGACAAATGGAGTACTATTTAGCCAGTTTCCATAGTGCATCATATCAGCTTTTTTCAATACTTACTCCTTTTCCCTAAAATCTGTACATTTTGATTTTGCACGATTTTCAAAACTATACTTTGACCATGAATAATTGTACTTATATAAACTTGAAAACCTATAAAAAAGTTGATATTTTGAAAATACTATTTAAGATAAATAAAATAATATTATTTGTACGTTGTAAATCATTATATTTTTTTCACATATTAATGATCAAAATTTTAACTTTATAAAGTCAAAGTGTAAAGATTTTAATGGAATAGAGGTAGCATCCGTTCAATTTGATAAAACCACATTAAACACGTATAGTATGGTCCAAACTAAATGGATTCGTTATTAAGGTTAATGTATGTAAACCACATCTTAAAAAGGATAAAGTAGAGTAGTAACCAACACTAATTTAAGGTTTGATGCTAAAAAAGCTAAAAGGAACAAAATCTATCATTTCATTTCACAATGTGGTACCATAATGGTAAGGTGTGTAAGGTACCCGACTAATCTATGACGTGTGGAATGAAAAGGACCCTCGAATGTGAAAATTAGTGAGTGATTGAGTTGAAATTTGTCAAAATGAAAGCCAGTAATTAACTCTCTTTAGAGTAATCAAAAAAATAAAATAAAATGGAAATTAGGTAATATGTGTTAAATTAGCCATCATCCTAGTTGTAGTATTAGGCCTGTCTGTTTCCATTAGTGGGTAATGCTACAAGTAGCAGCAGCAACAGTAGGTGGGTGGAGGAGGAGAGAGAAAAAGGGAGACACATAAAACTTTTCGATTTGGTTAACGTCGAAAAAGTAATGTTTAAAAGAAAGAGACGCTTCTTTCAATTCCCATGTTTTCCACTTTTTTTTTTCTTTTTTTTTTTCCCTTTTCTCTCTCTTACTCTACTATGCTCTGTTTGGCTTTGCCCAATGAATGCGAGGAGAGAGAAAGAGTAAAGTTACAGAGAGAGAAAGAAACAGAGACCATTTTTTTCATTTTTTTTTTATAATATAAATAAAAGCATGATTGAAGAAGAGAACCCCAAATATTAGTGAGTATTTTAAAAAGTAAACAAAAAGAAAGAAAGAAAGAAAGAAAGAAAAAGTCGGGTTTTGTAGAGTAAGAGTAAACAGAGTTGATAAATTACGATCTCTAGTGGGTAGATAAAAGCAGAAGAAGCTAGAGAGAGAAAGAGTTTTAAGTGTCTCTGCTTTCGGCCAAGCTTCCTCAAAGGGGCATCGTCTATGCTCTTTGTTATAAACAGGGCAGTTTTTTAGAGAGAGAAAAAGATCATATCTTTTCAAATATTAAAAAAATAAAGACAAAATCCCCCTTCTTCCCTCTGTTTCTCTCTCCTTCGGCAACATATACAGCTCACATTTTTCAGTCGTAGGTTTTTCCTTCTCTCTCTTCTCTTCTCAACTCTCTCAAGCACTTCAAAGCTCTGGTCTTTCTTTCCATCTTTGATTTTTTGTATAAATATTAGAATCGCAGTTATTCTATCGCCTCTCTTCCCTTTTAAATCTAGAGATAGAAAGAGAGAAAAAAAAAACATCTGGAATTTGGGGTTGGTGTGAATTTGATTGAGTGAGTGAGTGAGACTGTCTCAGAGGTTGTTTGATCAGAAGAGAAATGTGGGATCTGAATGGCTCCCCAGATGATGGAGCAGCACCAAAGGGCGGCGCATACGACGAATCAGAGGGCGGCGAATCTCAGAAAACGACGTCGCTCGAGGGCAATTCCAGCTCCTCCGCGGTGGTCGTCGACGACGGCGAAAGATCCGACGCCGACGAAACCGGAGGAGAGAGAAAGAAACGGAGCATGATTTTCGGATTCTCCGTCGGCAAAAACGACGTCGTTGTCGAGGAAGATGACGACGAGGAGGATCAAAATTCCACCTTCTCCGGCGACCCGTTAGTGACACGTCAGTTTTTTCCGGTGGAAATGGGTCCGCCGGAGATTGTCTCCGGTGATCCCTCCTCATCCTCCGCCGCCGCTAGTGGTGGGTTCCCGAGAGCCCATTGGGTGGGGGTGAAGTTCTGCCAGTCGTCTGAGGTGGCGGCTGGTGCGGTGGCGGTGGGTGGCGCTGCCGGAGGGAATAAGCCGATGGAGGTGGCGCAACCGTTGAAGAAGAGTAGGAGGGGGCCACGGTCCCGGAGCTCGCAGTATCGTGGGGTTACTTATTACCGGAGAACTGGTCGCTGGGAATCCCATATATGGTCAGCTCAGCTCAGCTCATCTCCCAACTTTGATGTTTCTCTCTCCTCATTTGAATTTGCTGGATAAAATTTTGATGTTTCTTTTGTTTGTGTTGTTTGTTGTTCATCTCAGGGATTGTGGGAAGCAAGTTTATCTGGGTATGTATTAATAAAAATTAATCTTTGAATTTTTGCTATAAAAATCCAATCTTTTTGGGTTTTTGCTATAAAAATCCAAGCTTTCTTTTGTATACTAATCTGTGATTTTTTGTAACAGGTGGATTTGACACAGCACATGCGGCTGCTCGGTTAGTTCATCTCCTAGCTAGCTCCCCCATTTCCCAAAATTCCCTGATTTTCAAATTTTTAAAAAAAAATATGTTTATTATCATTTGGGGATGAATATGATTGAGAATAATTAAATAAAAAATAAATAAAATTAATTTAAAAAAAGGATGGTTGTTTTTGGTGGGTGGTGGCAGTGCATATGACAGGGCAGCCATTAAGTTCAGAGGAGTGGATGCAGACATTAACTTTAGCCTTGAAGATTACCAGGATGACTTGAAACAGGTCAGTTTTTCATTGCATTGCCAATTGGTTGGTTGGGGTATATTGCCTTATCTTCTATATGCTTATCTTTTACTACAGTTTTTCTTCCTTGCATTTTTATGGTTTTGCTACTTTAATTTATACTATGCTGGGCAAATTATTGGTTGCTTTAACAAAAGCTAACAGAAAAATATTCCTACCCAGAAATTTTCATGGTACAAACTAGAAAGATCACCAAATTAACATAAGATACTTATGCCAAATTGGTTGATATGTTAATTACAGATGGGGAATCTGACAAAGGAAGAATTTGTTCACGTACTTCGCCGACAAAGTACCGGCTTCCCTAGAGGCAGCTCCAAGTATAGGGGTGTCACTTTGCATAAATGTGGACGATGGGAAGCTCGTATGGGCCAATTCTTAGGCAAAAAGTATGCATATTTCCTTCTACATTTTCGTGATCCTTCTCTCTCGATAGCTATTTGATTCGTTGTTCAATTACCATTTCGATATGTTTCCTTGGTGCGCTGAATGTCGAATCTTGGCTTCTATTTTAGGTATGTTTATTTGGGTCTCTTTGATACTGAGATTGAAGCTGCAAGGTGTGTTCCTCACTCATCTAGTTAATGTCATATATATCGATATGTATGTGCAATTAGATTGGGTGTTGAAATTTGGTGAATGTGACATTTGTTGTAGGGCTTATGACAAGGCAGCGATTAAGTGCAATGGGAAAGACGCGGTTACTAACTTTGATCCGAGCATCTACGAAGAGGAGCTCAAAGCTGCTGGTAAGTAGTAATGACTAATGAGGATGATTTGATTGACATATTGCATATAGAGTGTATCTATATATTATATGTGCTATTTATGATTGATGATTTGATACATGTAAAGTTTTCCATGTGTAGAATGTTCAGGTAGTGGTGGTGGTGGTGGGGGTGATGGTGGTGCTGAGCACAACCTTGACTTGAGCTTGGGAGGATCATCGAGCTCGAAGAAGAATAGTGTAGACTTCCAAGACAAATCCGCAATGGATCATCAACCATACTCGAATGCAATGCAACTCGAGATGAATTGGCAAAATCAAGGCTCTAGGCCTAAGGTTAGATCAACTTCTAATTACCTAAATCATTGAAGTGTGAATATTTGTGTAGTGATTTTCTTACCCGATTAGTCAATTTGGTGCTGGAGTTTTCTTCATCAAATATGTCATAATGCAAGCATGTTTTTTGATCAGGAGGTGTACAGAAGTGAGGGGGATCATAGCCGGCCAAGAGAGGCATACAGTGAGGCTGAAACCATGCAGCTCCTAAGCCAAACTCACCTGCAATCGTCTCCGGCATCGCTTAAGCCTGGTGAGATGCATAGATACGCCGGCCAATTCCGACGACCGGGAGACACTCAAATGCCTCTCTTTATCCCTCCTCACCTCAATTCCTCAAACTACCTTGTAGGTTCATCATATCTTCCTTCCTTATTTTATTTGTTCTTTTTTTTGAATTGCATTGCAATGCTGCATCATACATCTGAGCCCCTCACCCTTCATCCTATGATTATATATATATATTTTTTTGATAATATGTAACCCAATTCTATTTTAAAAAGCACTGGACTAAGATTATATATACATGTTCTAACTAACATGGTGAATTCATGTGGGTATTAGATTCAGTTTGCGAGCAACAGCAATGGAGGAGGAGGGGGAAGAATGGATCTGAGCCTGTCGGGATCAAGCAACCACACCACGAGTAGCTACGAAAGTCGTAATCATCATCATCATCATCATCATCATCATCTACAGCAGCAACAACAGCAACAACAACATCAGCAACAACAGCAATGGCAACCGGGGTCTCCCCAATTGTTTGCAACTGCTGCAGCATCATCAGGATTCCCACAGCAGATTTCAAGACCCCCACCACATAATTGGATGCCCCCTAATGGGTTCCACCCTCTCATGAGGCCCTCTTGATCTTATTATTATTATTATTATTATTAACACCATTAAATATCTATCTATCTATCTATCTATCTATCTATCTAAATTTAACCGGCCCCCTCAATTATGTAAAGCCAAAGCCAGCCCAATGCTTTGATTTAGTGAAATTCCTTTTCTTCCTTTTTCCTTGAGAGGGAAAATTCAAAGGAAATATGGGATTTTTTTTCCCCCTTTCTTCCTCCATTGCTATTTTGATTAATAGCCAAAATGGGGTCAGTTCAGTCAAATTAACAGTGTGAAAAGTGAAATGAAATGAGGAATGCTACTAATTTTGTTTGTAGGTGAGAGTTACTGTTCTTTTCCACTATTGTAGTACAATTCATCTTGTTCATTCAAAATGTGATGTTTGCCCATTTGGGTAAATTGTTATTATTTTATGTTTTTGCTTTTAAGCAGATGGGGGTAATGATTATATATATAATATATATAAATATATGTATGTGGCATCATGATCAAATTCAGCAGATCAGAAGGAGAGAGAAAGGAAGGGTGAAAAACAATGAAAAACTTACTTGAAAATTGTAGATTGAGAAGAAAAAGAGCAGAGAAAATCAGGTAGCTTAAAAATAGAATGGAGGGTCTGGGAAATATCACCCGGATGGTGATGAATGGTCACTGTCTTTGCGGGGGGAGTGTGTCCTTTGAATCAGTTCTCTCCTTCTTCTCTCTTTCTCTCTCTCTCTCTTGCCCAAAAAGCAGTCAGGTTTGTCTATTATTGTGACACAGACTTTTCCCTTTCTACTATATATCATATCCCTTCCCTCTCACTGCCTTTGATTACAGTGTAAGAGAATGAATTATGTTATGTTAGATTAGAGGTGACAAAATTTGATCCGGCTCAAACCTAACATGAAAAAATATTCTCGACCAAAACCCTAAAAACACAGGCAACTAATATGAGAACGGATAAAACATGCAACAACAAAGATGAAATTCCCCGACTTGGATGACTTACAAGTCTAATATTGCGCATAGGTTGATGTTACATTTAGAATGCAGTTCATTTTAACTGAAAGTAACTAAACTGAATCGAATTGGATTGAATGAGCAATAAATGAATATTAATGTGAGAGAAAAAGTAAGTTGTTGGACCTAAATTGAACTAAAATAAAATAGGATTGAATAAAAGGAAATGAACACGATCTCTACATTAGTTTACAATAGAATGTAACTCATACAAAAATAACCTAATAACAAATACTATCAATAAAGTTTTATAACTGACATTTAATAAGGCCTTGACTAACTAAATTGAAGATTACTGAACTCTACAAATTTTGAAAGAACAAGTTCCCTGAAAACAAAGTGTATTGAAGCTTGAACATAAATGTAATCAACTCAAAAGTACAAGGAAAAAAATCGAGGAAACACTGGCCCTTATTGCCTTAGTATTGTCATAAGCTTTAAAATTGATATCCTAAAATGTCAATTATATGTTGTTTATTAGATTTTTTATGTTAGTTTAGCTGGAATAATGTTGAACGGGTTCACTCAATAATTTACCATATGAATCTGCACAAAAACTAATAGCTGTTAGCTCAATTGGTTATCAAGATATTCTTCCTCAAGAGATACCCAGGTTTTATCCGTGGTACTCACTCCAAGTTCTTGTTGGGGAGGAAGAATCTCCAGTACTACGTGAAAAACCCCACTTTGTGGATTGGTTATGATTTATTTCCTTTCCCTCCCATGGGCTCATGAGCTGATGGTCTTTTAACCAGGCTTTTCAGACAATCCTTGTCGGCTCCAAAAATCAAAAAATAAAATAAATAAATTGTGCAATATAGGGGTGAGCACTCACACATAAGATTAGAAATTAGATGAATGTTAGACTATATAAAAATCTAAATAAACCCAAAGGCCTTTAATTATTAGCTTAATCTTTAAAAAAAAAATAATCAACTAAATCTTTTTGACTAATTAAGTTAATTCTTTCATAAATACACCTTGCTCCCAAATAGAGGTATTTCCTTATCATATACACATGCCATTTTTAATTTTTTTTAACAATAAAACACGATAATTTGTTACTCGTTTAATAAACGAGTCAAGTATGATCATACCGATAATCGGCTCATTTACAGCCCTAAATCCAATAAATAAGTTCTTACTCTATGGATGGAAACACGATTTGTTGAGATCATTTTAACCCTTTGTGGATCGCTTTATTGCAAATAGAATAATATAATCCATTAGGTTCAATAATACTTGAGATTTCATACAACAACAAAGGAAACCGCAAATATTAACCCCTTGAAAAGCCTTGATCATTCGTTCGTACTAAATCATAGTAGAATATTTCTAATATTCCACAAAAAGTAAAAACAAACGTACGATACGTAAATCCCTTTAGTGACCTAACAAACCCTACAATCAAATCATTAATCAAATATTATAGTACTCCACTTTAAAACAAATATAAATTGTATCAACAATCAGCAGCCTAGAGGATCCTTGTCATGGGGGGGAAACCATGGTGCCCCTTTTTCCTATTTTAAGTATAGTTGCACCTATTGATGGAAACAAACATTAATTAATTAATTAATTAATTAATTAATTTACAACGTACCAAAAATTAAATAAGTGACATAAAATATTTAGTATTTCCATATCACGATTTGAGCCAAACAAGTGTATTCTTCGAAGACAGAGACCACTTAATTATTATTGTTATTATTATTATTATTATTATTATTATTATTATTATTATTATTATTATTACAAAAAAATAATATCAATGACGCCCGCAATGACGTCAACCCTCTAATTAATTACTCTTATTTGTGTCCAATTAGCGAATTAATTAATATTATAAAAAGGTTGAACTAGTGCAAGTCGGATTATACCTGATTGCTTCTTACTAGGACAAATGGGACATGCATGTCAGTTAGATAATGACCATATTATAATCAGAAAATTAGATGTACTAATCTAGTATTATAAGTATTTTTCTAATCTAGAGACAATCTCTGGTGTCCAATTCTAATCTAGAGACAGTTATACAGATTTGCTTAATTGGGTAATCTAATTTTTTAATCCACAATTAGCCCTAATAATTAGGATTAAATTAATGTAAAGTCACAGACGACCACTTTTCAACGTCAAATTAGAAAACAGGTATAAGTATGATCACAAGAAAAAAGATTAGAAGATACGAGATATAACATTATCTAAATTATTATACTATGATATGATTAGTTTAATGTTGAATAATGCTGGATCTGAATATACCTACAACCACTTACCACTAATGGTAGCCTTAAACTTACAAAAATCAAATTGAATCATGGGACAGTTGGTGAGTGGGGTGACTATTTTTATATAACGTTATTATTTGTACTAAAATATGTTGTCAAGTTGGGATGGTGTAGCTATCATGGTACATTGTACTGAGTATTTGCTTAATAAGGTATCATCTAATAATTTTTTTTTGGTGCAAAGGTATCATCTAATAATTTATTAGGGGGAAATATCAATCATTCAACAATTATTTATGTAATTTAATTAATTAACACCCTAAAGAATCGTTCTTGTATCCTCGTAGACTCGAAAGTGGTCAATTAACCTAGGCAGTAATCTGTACTATGGATAAACCAACTGCTGGTAAAATACCCGTCCAAGGGTGGCAATAGCCAACTTTATGTCAAGTTGAGATATTTGTATTTATTTATTTATTTATAGGGGAAGTATATGCGTTGATGGAGTCATGGAGACAACAATTGACCTAAAAACATTACTAGTAGTAAATTTTGCATTATTTTAAGGATTGTTGATTTCAACGTATCGATTCTGTAAATCCTTTCAGTTTAATTCACATCATCATAAAAAGTAGTAGTTTCAGTTTAGTTTAATTCAACACGTTCAATAAGGGCGTGTTTATTTCAACTAAAACGTAATGAAATGAATTGCACTGAAATAAATGAATGAATAAATTGCAGAATAAACTTAATTAAATGGAATCAAATTAAATAATGCAGAATAAGAATGATGAAATGAATGCATAATATATTTATATAGCCATTTTCAAATTAGCCTTAATCAATATCCACGCAATCATATGTGTGGTTGTGTCTTGTGTGGTGTGGATATAGTCAAATGTTTTGTTAATGCCTTTACATTGTCAAATCTCTCATACTAATATTCTGAATGATGTAACGTCACACGTTAATATTTTTACGGAAATTTTCTAATCTACCCCTATAATTTGATAAAATGCCTGCGTTATCCACAGTTTTAGAAATGTGCCTATGATACCACTGAACTTTCAACAAAGTGATCAGCATACCACTAAACCATAAAATGATTATAATGCCCTTACAATGCATTTTTTGTGTAATGACTATGTTTGACTTTTAAATTTCTCTCTTTTATACTCTAATATTTGTTGATAAATAAATATAAAAAAAAAAGTTTAAAAATACGTACTCCAACTCTATTTTTTTTTTTCAAAAAATAAATTTTAAAAATAAATAAAAATAAACAAGTAAATAAATTTTAGAAAATTTATTGAGAAAATAAAAAAAATAAAAATAAAAATTTGATTAAATTTATAAAATTTGTTTTGAAATTTCACTTTTTTTTTATTTCTTTTAATTTTTACATTTTTCTATATTTTTAACTTATTGTGTAGATTTTCATTTAAACATAAAGATTTTAAAAATTTAAAATACAGTTTTAATTTTTATTTTTTAAATTTAAAACTTTAATTTTTTTATTTTTTAGAATTTTAGTTTAAATTTTAAAATTGAAATTAATTTTTTTTTTGTGACTTTTTTAATTTTTCTATATTTGTAATTTTGTTATTAATTAATATTATAAAAGAAAGAGAGATATAAAAGTCAAACATAGTTATTACACAAAAAATGCATTGCAAGGGCATTATAGTCATTTTATGGTTTAATGGGTACGCTAATCAATTTGTTGAAAGTTTAGGGGTACACCAGGCACATTTTCAAAACTTTGGGTAGCACAAGTATTTTATCAAAGTAAAGGATACCCAAAAATTTTCCAATACTTTTATGTATGCAAAGGAGGTTGGATATATTTGCTAATGTCCATACTTAGCTAAGATTTTTCTATTCTATTTTTGTTTTTATTTAATTTGTAGTTTGGGCTTGGATCGGTTGTAGGTCTAGTTTGTCACAATTTTAATTGGCGAGTGCACATATTTCAAATTCAAATCTAATTTTTGTTAGTTTTAATGAAATGAATGCTTACACGCGCACAGTTAGAAGTACACACGCCTCAATCACTTGTTCACTCGAATAAATGGATTGGAAATAAACCATGGTTTCGTCTAGTTTCTTTCTTTTGAAGTACTCCCTCCGCCCCCTATATCTTATGCAATTTCTTTTGCACAAATATTAACATAGAGGGGAAAATGACTTAAAGGTCATCATCTACTTTCTCCTCATTTTATCTTTTCATACCAACCACTCTCTCTCATCATAAGAACAAATGGTTGAAGGGCAATGTGAACCATTTTATAGAAATCTATATCTAAATAAGGAATTGCACAAGTTACATGAAAACGGCCAAAAATAGCAATTGCACAAGATGCATGGGGATGGAAGGAGTAGTAGATGGAGAAACAATATAAAGATGGAGAAAGAACAACCCCTTATAACTTAACCATAAATAGAACATAGTTACATAGATACATATACTCCTTCAACAAATTATAAACCAATTGAAAGACTGACTTACCATGCAATTTATAAGAGCAAAGGCCCTTTGACAGTCATGTGATTGAGGTGATATCTATGCCATGAATTCTAATATGGCCTAGGTTCGAATTTAAAATTCACATTTCTCTTCCCCTAAATGTGAACAAATTGATATTATGTCACATTTCAATACTAGTACTTTTTTCTTTTCCTTTTTTTTCACCCCCTAATATTTCTCTTCAACTTTTTAAGTCTTCAACACTATTGGATTGAGAAGAAAGACACTTTTAAATGAGAAATCTTTTTCTTTTTCTGGAGAAATGTTTGTATATTAAAGTGATTTTTTTTAATACGATGATTAATCACCTTACAACATCTCTAATTAAATATTAAACTTTTCGTTGAGATGGTTTTTTCACATGATATTATAGCTACAATGATCAAGAGATCATGAGTTTGAATAACATTGACAACTCTCATACTTTTCCTATAGTAAACATCTTTATTTTTATTTATTTTTAAGATGGAGACCAATAATAAAATCAACACCTATGAGCTTTGCAATGCACCTTTACATAATTATTTATAGTTAGGCCCTGTTTGGCATTTAGTTGGTGAAATTAGTTATTGTATGATAGCTATATATATTAACGGTTGGTTGGTTCTTAGTAGTAAAGGTTTTTTTTAACCAGTTGATAATAAGCCACACTAGCCACAAGCTAACACATAAACCAAAGCCAAAGCCAATCTCAACAACTATTTACCAAATACCTCCATAACAAGTAGGCTTATCTAACATAGTAACATGCTAATCAAAGATGCCAAAATCCGTCCCAAAAACCACGTTCCTAACATTTCTTTCTTTCTTTGGACACTAAAAGGCTTTGTTCTACTCAAATAATTTTTGTTGATTTATGTTGATTTCATCAAAAAACAACAAAAATCAGTAAAATCAATAAAAATCACCAAAAATCAGAAAAATTAACAAAAATCAGTGTATATCTTCCACTAATGAAATACTCCTAACAAGAACCACATACTTCATGTCTACATCACACAAACATACTCCTAGTATATAAACGTTTTTTTTTTTTAAACAATCCGTGCAAATTAATATAAGTTGGAAAGCGATAGGACAATACTTGAATATGTATGTACCAATAGTTACGTTGTTTCTGTTTGTTTAATAAGTAAACATATCTGTGAATCTGATCACTGCTCACTGAAAAGTAAAAACCTAGTTTTGTTGCCGTACAATCTAACTTTAGTGCCATGAATTAATAAGCACCATGCATATATATGAAGTAACGCAGGATGGACCAGTAATTCCCAATATAAAACATGAAAAACAATTTCTTTATTTTGAAGTGAGTTAGGGTCAGTCCAATTGGTTGGTAGTGTTTTTTGTTTTTGCATTTGGTGGTTTTTAGAGACATAATTGGTCACCTTACCTTAGATCCTTTACTATCTTGCAAAGGATCTAACAAAACTCTGCTTCCTAAAACAACTTCACCTGTCCTTTTTCCAATTTGTTTTGGCTCAGAGTTTTACTTTTTTACCTGTCCTTTTTATTGATAAATATAAGTTTTTTTTTTTTTTCTTGTATATTTACCATAATATATATAATACTATATATTCTGTGGGTTGATGGTGTAAAAGGAAGTAGTGTTGTGGGGCATAGAAAGAGGGGATAATGTGTCATGTGACTGAACCTCTATAGGACAATGGGTATCATTAAAAAAAACAAGATAGATTATGGTCCACCAACAAATTGTTTTGTGAAAATATTGAAAAAGATAGGGCATCAATTGGATCAAAGTAAAGGGTTGTGTGCCTAGATTATACACCCCCCCAACTTCTTTGCCTTTTTTGAGATTGGTGGGGTTTTCTTATTTTCTATTTAAGGGGTTGCTTCTATTGGAGGGAATCAATTATGCTATATCTATATTGAGTGGCTTGGTGTAAATTTTTTGATTGTGCTCTTGTGTTTGTCTTTGTTTGTATATAAGTGTGTGTGTGTGTGTTTGTGTATGTGATGGAGAAGGGAGTACTAGGAAAGGAAGCTAGATATTTAAGATATACAATTGGTTATATGAAGTTTCAAGAAATATTGGCACAATTGTGTAAAATCTTCTTTCCAATTCTTGCGTCTTGTTTTTGATTTGTTTTGTTTTGACAACAACATTACATTTAATGTCTTGATATGTTGGCACATGGACAATTAGGATGGTGGTTTATTTGGGTTATCATTTAGGTCAAATTTTAATGAGTTAAGATGGAAACTTTTATTGATAGAACTATAACTTTCTTTGATTATTGTAGTTAAAAATCCTTATAAGGATACATATTGATGATACTAAATTCCTCATTAATCCCACCCACCAGGCATTTATACCACCACTTCCACTCGATCACCACCCACCCTACATGGATGGCGAATCTATACTCAAAGTTAAAAGGAATGTGGGTACTAGTAAAACTTATTGAAGGAAAAAAAAAAACTAATCAAGGTTGAATTTGGTGGATTAAGGTTAGGGTTTGATTGTTAGTGTCATTAGATGCAAGATAAATATTTAACTATGTACACTATAGAAGTATGGTGATGGATTTTGACGATGGTGGGGTTACATGGCATAGAATCTTGACCCAATAATAACATAGGGTTCAAAAAAAATATGTCTGACTACATCAGATTTTCATCGAAGAGGAAGTGAAGGACAAATAATATGAGGATATATGTAAAATATAAATCTAAACCTTTAAAGAGGGAGAGGGAGAGAGAGAACTTGAGGACAGTGGAAATTTAACTAGCTAGCTAGTGACTACGGAGTAACATGTATTGTGTGGATGAGAAAAGATGAAGACAACAATCAGATGGTAGAGTAAAGTCATTGAACTATGATGGCAATCCTGGATTTGAGGGATATGAGGGATGGAGTAAAAAATACCCCTTAGCCAAAGCTTACTAAGAGGAAGATGGAGAGATAACTCATAGTAAGAAGATAACTTAGCAATTGATGGAAGAGAGACAAGATGAAAGAAAGAGTGTAAATTCATCAACAATAAAATCACCGTTGAAACAACCAATTATAATTGGTATATTATAATCGATTACTTTTTAAGGTTGTCTAATATTACTTCATCCAATCTTATATTAATTTACCCCTTCATGTAGCATTTGCCAACAAACAAAATAGAGTATGAAGATATGGGACAAATCAGGTAAATGCTATCATAGTAGACTAGTAGTAGTACTATTAATGTGACAACATTCAATATGTTAAGAGTAGATCAGTCAATTTTGGCCATTTTTCTTTACTGCCCCCTAGCTAGTTTGACATTAAAATCATTTTTGACCCATTGAGAGGTTTTCTGTTGATTTATAATGTTTGATGGGCCTTGGAAACAGGACAATGGGCCTATTAAGTAACTATGATGCACATAACTTCATGGAGTTCAGTGATGGATCACTATCTTCATTCATTCATTCATTCAACTGTGACACCCTTCTCTTTTCTAATATAAGTTTCCCTTTCTGGGACACATATCAACGTTATTTTATTCAATACCCAACAACACCACACATTCTCTCTCTTCTTTCTCTCTCCATGTTTCTTTGTATAGACATCATGTGTTCCCTACCACTTTTCCATGTTTCCTTTTATGGTAGTAAGTAGTATTATCTTTGGGGTTTTGTCAAAATTAAGAAATAGTAATAATATTATTATCAATCGAGGGCCAATCAATTTATGTCACCCGCCTGTTACTTTATAAACCCACCTTCACGGGCTCGTATTATAGAGTCCCGTCTTAACTTCCCCCGTTCTCTTATTACGTGCTTATCCAATCCTTTGATATGCACGCTCCGATGTTATAGGGGGAAAAAGAAGAAAAAAAAAGAAGGCAAGTAATTATGAGTAGGAGATTATATACGTACACATAATAATACCAATACATCTATGCAACAACAACAACAATAACTGCCTAATTCCATAACACAGATTTTATCAGACATTGTTTGTAACTAGTTTTTTTTTTTTAGGTTTAAAATCACATTCTCAAAAATCAAGAACTAAGAAACAAAT
>BSSO01004293.1:0-14792 GCA_030267885.1 Mesembryanthemum crystallinum
AGTTCCTGCAGGAAGTAGAACTTCCTATGTTCAACCAAACAAGTTTTCACACTTCATGTGAAGTTCCAATTCATATGAATTACAACTTACTAGGAATTACATCTTCCCCCATTGAACCAAACGACCACTCAATATCCTACTCATACTCTGTTATTATGGGAACCTCTTTTTCAAGGGAAGGTAAGAAAGACAAATGCCTCAAGTAACCAAACATAATTTTCCTTGAGGTACATATATAAAAGTGGAAGCATTATATATTTATATATAATCATATACTTGCATAACAAAATGGTGTAACACTGACGTAATGATGATCACTTGATATAGTTGTAATGTCTCACAAGGATGGAGAAATATAACACACATCTACATTAATAAGTTATAAAGGTGTTGTCAAAAAAAAAAAAAAAAAAGTTATAAAGGGGAATAATTGAGGCCCTGGGTACGTTAGGTCCCAAGTTCGATTCTCCCCTCTCCCTACTATATGTTATTTATTGTACTGATCTTTGTGTCTCCCTTGGCCCCCCCCAAAAAAAAAAAAAGTTATAAAGGAGTATGAAGATGATTTTCAAAGTTTAGTTTCAAATAAACCTTTAGATATTTGTACTCCACACACTTTAACTCCCACAAATGCAACATTTTTGACAGTTAACTAGTATTAGAAGTTAAACATAAAATCAACTTTTATTGATGGATATAGTAATATTGTTTCCTAGTTGAGTACAATTCATTACATTCGGTTAGTTTAGCTCATCACTTTCAATGATTTAGTTTATTTCAGTGAACAAATCCATATATATAGTCCTGAATTTGGAGGTTTTCTTTATAATTCACTAACATTGTGTTGATTTTCTAAAATAATATAAATGGAAAAGAAAAGAAAAGAAGGAAAATATATAATTAAAAGGAAAAGAAAGTATTTTTCATTTCTATTATGTTGCTTTAATAATAACGTCCCCCTCCTATATAGCATAGCTCCCCTAATCTCTTGTAAACACTATGCTCTGTACACATACTCTGCTATTGTTGTACTAGAGGGTGCCACATTGGCATCCCTTTGATGAATGGAATATACTTATCATTTTCCGAAATGAATAATAATAATAAGGATTTGAAAGAAAAAGAGTAATTAATCTTATGTGGAAATGAAATGAAATAAGCAGCATCTTTGCCTCTTAGAACTTGTGGCTTTCTTTACATCTAAATCCCACCAATTTGGTGAAAGAGTGATCGAGAATAGACGAGTTTTATTAATGGCTCTTTTACAATAATTCTTATCATTTACTTTCTTATCCCTTTATATTTATCTAATCAAACATTGATAATACATCAATTCTATTTATTTTCCTACCGTTTTCCATCAAATCAAACAAGCTTAAACCTAATAATTTGCACAAACGATGACAAATTAATTCTTAATTTCGAATGTCGTGGATTGTGTAACTATGCTCCCCATTCAATGTACATTTGTAGCTAGAGCCTACAGGGAATACTATTCAAAGGCCTCAAAAGGGATAGACATGAGTGATTCATCATTTGCGTGTAAATCTCCCCTCAAGAAAAATAGTAGTAGCAAAAGTCTAGTGAAAAGAAAATCAAACTATTGACATTGATAGATATCTTAATTTGGTAATTATTCTAAGTACCAAAGCAAAGTACCTCCCCTTTAATAGTATTAAATTATAACTATATTTGCTGAATATTCAAAGTAGAAAAGGTCTCCTCTCCTCATCATCATCAATTTTAGCTATATTATCATACGTAATGTTATTCTTTGAACTAGTTGGGGAAGCTAGCTAAGGTTGTTCTATGGCCTTAATGGTGACACGACAGTTTTGAGTACATTTCTTATGTGGAAAAAAAAAAAATGAGCTACAAAACGTTAGTGTTTTTGGTTGGGACAAATTTGGGTTGTTGCCGCGTCTTACAAGTGGCACCACATTATACGTTTGTAAAGGAAAAAAAAAAAAAATAACAATAATTCAAGTAGTGACTTAACTCTTAAGCAACTTGAAAAACGTGTATTATAAGAGTTCTACTCTGATTTGTAGATAATATGACTTAACTCAAACAAATTAGTGAGAAATTATCAAATAATACATATATAAGTATTTTCCAAAAACAAAAAAAAAAAAAAAAACAAAAAGGAAAAAAGGAATGAAATGGTGAAATTTGGTAAAGTTGATAGGATACATTACATAATAGATTAAATACGACATCCTAATCTACAAGTCTTGCAGAATACAAACATTGATCGAGGCACTTCTTTTAAAGATTTGAGCAACATTAATTATATATCGTAAGAAAATATATACCTACTGATATATCTATTACAAAAGAAATCATCAATCTTAAAAGTATTTCATCGTATAACCAAGGAAATTAAACAACCAAGATAAACACATATAAAGCCAATGTGATTCAAAAAAGAACACGTGAAACAATAACGTGGTTGATTTGTAGTATTGTGTTTGTGTGTATGAGATTTTCTGAAGCTAGAATCTTAAATCATCACTAATGTAATGTGAGTACTATATGATGACACAGTTGTAGAAAAACAAAATACAATGATCCGTACCAAAGGGAGTTGCCAGTGCTGGGTCGTAGATGAAAGCTACAATACCTGCAGGTACATATTTGTAAAAAGCCCAACATTCCAAAAAAGCCCAATGATTTAGTAGGGTCAATTATATCGGGCTTAAAAAAGGGAAGAAACATGGATTTTATGGTCACTACTTGACCAAATCATAACCTTTGTAGTCACTCCCTTCCCAATCTAATCCCTATCATGGCCAAAAAAAAAAAAAAAAAAAAAACCACTATTTTAATAATTTCTTAGTGTTGTTGATTCAAAAAATTTCTCCAAAATGGAAATCTATAACCATTTAACCCCTTCAACTTAGAGTGGTTTTAGCTTTAGGAAGAAATATTTTTTAGTCATAAAAGTATGATAGAATGAACCCTTAAAATCATGTTATGGGATCATATTTCTAATTATAAGTGTATCATTAGCTTGATCCCGAGCGGCACTCAAACTTTTTAAACTATGCAACTAACTTCACCATTACTTTGTATACATATTAGTATTTAAACAATCAAAGTTTGAAAATAAACAAGATCTCAACATGGATTTGACTACAAACGCTTAACTAAACTCAACCTCATGCAAGTATAACTTTGCTATGTTTTGTTTTGCTTGGTCGTGCTTAGCATAGGTATCTTCTTCATTATTCATTTGTTCTTCTTAGTTAGAGTATGTTTTTTTCGTCTTGTTTTTGTTGGAACCCAACGTTCACCAGCAATTTCCAGTAAACTCCAACTCTAGTACTTCAAAAACCAGACGTAAAGAACAGATCCTTAGAGTTTACTTTAAAGTTATCATAAAGTCTCTCCCATTTGCATGAGTTTGTTGGGCCATCACGAGTAATAATTTGCAAATGTTGCTTTGAGAGTTATTTTTTGTTTTGTAAAGGTCTATATCAAGTAGATATGCGCCTCCAAATAGCTACAAGATGTGTGGCTATTCAAATTCTAACATAGCATAATTATACTATGTTTAGAAAGTTAAGAATTGGTCCTTAGGTTTCAATAAAATCGATCAAAACACCAAATTTAAATAGTGAGATATGTGCTTGTTTAGATATATTCATCTTTACAAATATCAAGCATATTACTGACTATAATGATCAGAAAGAAAGAATTGGAATCTTTGGGTGTGGAAGCAAGACTTTGAAGGTTGGCATCATAGTTGTACAAACTTCCTAGAGACTAAAGATTGTCCCTTTTTAGTTATGTGATGAGCATCAAACATAACAACCAATTGGTACATGCAATATGAATATAGTAATTAATGAATTTCTACCCTAGTGGTCAGTGGTACCAACTTATCTTAGCTAGCTGTCTGTGGCACATGCTCTCTCTCTCTCTTTCTCTCTACTCTCTAGTCTCTACTCTTTTATCCCCATCTTTTACTACAAACTAAAGGGCTCCACCTTGTTATTGGTCCCCTAAAATGCTTTTGTAAATATTCACAAGTAAGAATAAGAAACAAGATGCCTTGGAGCAACTAATGATTTCACCTTTGACAGATGGTAGTAATTAATTAGGATGTGGAATGTACTGATCAAGAACACTACCTATTTTGACATGACTTATAGGCCTTATTGCAGGAGAATAAATGTTAGCCTTAACATTAATGACATGATAGAGAAAGGTAAGGAGGATACATTTGCACCTAAATGCCCAAAGAAAAAACAGGAGAGGTTTGCTTTTGCCCACAAGTAGATATATATATATATATATATCTAATATTCTTGGAAAACAAATTATAAGAAATAATTCCATAGCAAAACCAACATAAATATCTCTACTAGGAAAAACCACCAAACCCCGTCAAGTCCATTGTTTGTCAATGCCAAGGAGGAATTAAAAGCCGGATCTAGGTTCCCATATCCTCCCCAAACCCCTACCTCGATGGGATCCACATTGGATTTTTGTTGTCGTTGTTGTTGTTGTTGTTGTTGTTGTTGTTGTTGTTGTTGTTGTTGTAAACTCTCATATCCGTTATCCAATTCAGTTCTCAAAACCGGATCAACCATATTTTTCTCGGACTTGCAAGGTTCCACACCAAGTGGCGCACGTGCGGATGACATTAGCTCCTGTAGATAACAAAGATTAGGGTTGTTCCAAGCCCCAAATCTTCTCCCTAATTTAGCATAAAACCCCTCAGAAAACTTCAACTCCCCTGTCAGATTATTCCCATTCACATAAATTGCACTAACACAAGGCATATTTGCTAGAGTTGTTGGGAGATTCCCTGTGAGTTTGTTGTTGCCAAGGCCCACATATCTCAGCTTCTTCAGCTTTGCAATAGACTCTGGAACTTCACCTGCCAAACCCAGATTTGAGAGGTCCAAAATCATCAAATTCTGTAATTTTTGCCAATCAACATTTTTGATGTCACCCCCTATTGGATTGCTAGACAAGACCAGTTCTTGCAATGAATCCATTTCTTCAAGTGATTGTGTCAATCCACCAGAGAAACTGTTGTTCCTAACATCCAATAATGTTAGTTTCTTCAAGTTCCCAATCTCTCTTGGGATAGTGCCATCCAACATATTGTTGCTCAAATCAAGTTTTAAGAGTGATTTTAAGTACCCAATTGAGGAAGGAAGGTACCCAGATAATGAATTTCTGCTCAAATCAAGGATCAACAGCTCAGTGAGTTTGACAAAACTATCAGGAATTCGACCGCTAACTTTATTCCCAGAGAGGACTAATCTCTTCAAGTAACCCAAATTGCCAATATTTGCAGGCACTTTACCAGTAAATCCATTTTCAATTAGCACCAAGGATTGTAGATTCTGGAGGTTACCAAAAACAGAAGGGATTGGTCCAATGAGGCTAGGATTCGAGCGAAACTCTAATGATTCTAAACTTGCAGCCAATTTTTCCCAGTCACTAGTAGGTAAAGTGATTAGAGTATGGTGAGAAATGAAGCAATTGAAGAACGATAGCGATTTGAGATGGTTAAGCTCGAAGATTTGTGGCCTAAATTCCGGGTTTTGGGCACAGGTGAGGGAATTGTCATGAACTGGTCCAATATTAAGATCAGTAACATACCAAAGTCCATCCATGATATCACATGAAACACCCTGCACAACAGAAATACCACCAGTCTGTGTTACCCAAAAAATGCATACAGTTGAAGAAATTTGTTTCTACATCACCAATATACCATAATTGTTTGATGATTCAATAATGCTACAACCAGAAGAAAAGGGATGTTTCACAAGCATAGAACAAAATCAGAAACAACCCATAACTGTATGATGCACTAAAACTTTGGAATTTGCATGGAATTGGCAATGGGTTTCTTTTTCAACATGTTTATAAAGTTGGAAACTTTTCAAAAGTAGCAGAATGCTTTCTTAAAGATTTGAAATAATCATTTTGCACATAACCAAAAAAATTCATTGTGATGATGAGTTTTGTTGCCTCTAGTAGAAAAAAGAATAGAATTGACAAATGAGACTTCACAAAGGAAATGGAAATTCCCACTAGCACCTTTTAGCAGAAATGGCAAAAGAAAAGAGCATAATCTAGGAAGTTGTTGTTGATGTTGGAAATTTTGCACATGCGGCGCTTATATGCACATAATTGAGGCCAGTTATTTGGTTCTTGTCTTGTGTGCAACAAAAATACAATGTTGTAAATCATAATTTTTCGATAATTAAGATATATATATTAAGAAAGATTGCCTATAAAAGGCATATTAGTATAAGCTTATCATGTTTTCTAAGAAAGATTGAGAATGAAATTATCTAATAGATATTCAAACCACTAAAAAATTGGAGTATAACTTTTATGGGTTTAACAAGTATTGATCCTCTCTATTTTCTGAAAGAAATGGAGACTTTTATTTTCTATAATCGTCATTTCAATCCAACAAATCCTTAAATAAAGAAACAAAATTTATGTAAAATTGTGACTATCAAATAGGGTTTCTAACAAAAAAGGGAAATGAAGGGGATCCAAATATGAAGTTTAACTTGTAATTACATTGCAAGTTTTTAGTCTTAACTAGAGCTCCTTGAAATATTACATTACACTTTTCGACACTCCGAGTGGATAATTAGAAGTTAATTTTAGCCTGAGCAAAGATTTACTCTATTATCATCAACCTAATATGCTACTCTCTTTCTCCCAAAACCAAAATAAAAAATAAAAATAAAAATAAAAAATAAATTGCTACTGTACTTCTTATATGTGATATTAGCTTTATAGCTACTAACTCCACATACAACAATGACACACAAAATTATGCATGGTTAACTATAAAGAAACATAAAACTAGTAAATTATTGACAAGTTAAATATCTGAAATTCTTTTTGCATATTGAAGTTCAACAACCTAATGTGTAACTCCACAATCACTACACTCAACAAAGGCCCCAAAGTGACTGCATCAGTGACCTATTGAGCTTAGATTAACAAAATATTTGATCATTATTATTTGTAACTTGAACTAATTAGTTAGAAATCTTTTACTACACATTCAAAAATATTCCATTCTTAATTCAAAACTACTAATCAAAGTGCATTTGAGATTATTAATTCACCATGAAAAAGCCTCCTGTTGTAGCTTGTAGATGAAAATAACACACAAAAGCAAATTCACTTTTTTCTATGGACTAGGATAAATAACGCTGAAGTGACGCAAATGACAGTACAGTGATATCATATGATCATAACCATAAACAAAAGTACTACTAAAAAGAAAAAAAGTTCTCTTTTTTTTTTTTCCAATTAGTTAAATTCATTTGATATTTTCCAATAATCTCAAAGATGAAGAAATTTGTACCTGGATGGGAGTCCACCCACAAGGGTCAGGAAAGAGATCTGAGCCATTCCACCAATTACCCACAAAGCCTTGAATGGCAGAGTACAAAGCTTCCTGCTCTGTTTTCTCCATTGGAGCCACAACTACATCTACATCCCCTGTTTCTCCATTGCACAACAAACACCCATCCATGAAAAGAATGAGGAGAGAGAAAATAACACACAAATTCATCCTCAAATTCCCCATACTTGTAAACCCAAATGACCCAATGAGGTCAAAATCAGTGAAAATGAAGCAGCTTCAAAGAAAGAGCAGCCATTGGTAAGAAAAACAGAGGAAAACAGAGCAAGAAAAACAGAGCTTTTCTTTAGCTAAGGAAGTGTAGTAGTAGAATAGAAGGTGGAAAAGGGTGTTAAGAAAAGAAGGTGAAAAGCAAAGCAAAGCAAAGCAAAGAGCACAGTTATCAATGCTGTCTTTAAAGAAAAATTTATGGTAATGATAGTAATAAAGATGATGAGATAGAGATGATCAGAAGAGTGAATTAAGTGAAGGGAGGTTGGGTTGGGTTGGGCTATGAAAGTGAAAGGGGATTTGAGAAAACCTTTTTTTATAGGGGGGGCTCTTGGCTCTTGCAGAGTTGTTGTTGTTGTTGTTGTTTTCTTTAGGACAGTACTGTCTTGTGATCTGATGTTTATTATCAGACACAACAATTATCACTTCATTTGTGTGTATTTCATGTCTTATTAAGGTTGTGTATGTATCTACTTTATGTTAGTTGGGTATCAACGGTTGTATTTGCACTTGATGTTGTATGTGGTTCTTTTTGGAACACAAGCCTATCACGTGCTACAAAGATGATGAACGTAGCTCCTCAGTTGTTATAGTACTGTTGAAAAAATAGTTTGTGGTGATTAAGGATGTCTCTTCGATGGTCAAGTTTGATAATGGTGTGAAAATAGTTAACGGACATTCTTGTGTAACAACTGTTTAATTATTGAATGATCCGATTCAAAGGGTGTTTTTTTATTTTTTATTTTTAAGCAATGTATGGATGACTTTTACACTTTAAGGTAATTTTATAAAATTGCTAAGTGGTAAACAATCACTCCTAAATCGCGAAAAAAAATTACCCTGTTGCGGAAATTCACCTCATGAATTGGGCCGTCGAACTATTAGACGTGTACCCAAGAAGTTGAGCTTCGGAATAGTCTATCATCTAAAACAAGATTTAAAGATAAGTATATCAATTTTACTACAAATTGATGACAAAGGGAGTCTTCTGGCAATTGTAGTGTAGGACACATATTCCACTAACATCTTATTTAGAAAAATCATATGATATGCAGTGGACTAAGAGACCACAATATCCATTGTACCACTGTTCTGTTGAGTGCCCATGTTCAAAACTACTGTAGGTGGACCAAAGTATGCCATTCCTCCCACCCCAAGCTGATAATGTGACAAGGTTGAGTGTTATTGATTTTGAGGAGTTTACATTTTTTTTTTTCTTCGAAGTACCCTAATGTTTACTTACATGTAAAACCTTTTTTTTTTTTTTTCCCCTTCTTCTCTCTCATGTATCATTTGTATATTTCTTTCCATTTCTTATTACTTTTTGTTGGGTGGAATCCATCTCTAATTACTTTAGTGACTAAATCATGCTTCTATGTTCCCTTCCATTGAAGTTATGGCAAGTGTTAAGGCTATGTTTGGCACCAATAGTTAGTTTTTGAGTAAAAGTTAAAGTTTAAAACTTGCAGCTTGTTCGCTTTTCTCTCATCTATCAAACACTTTTTGAAACAAGTAGCTACAGATACATCTAATTGTTAGAAGCTACCCACACTACCTTTCACTTGGTGGCTAACTTTTGAGTAAAAGATACAGCTTAAAGCTTGCAGGTTAATCTTTTTTCCTCAGCTATCAAACAATTTTTGAAACAATAGCTACAGATCGCAACTGTAGCTAATTTTGCCAAATATTGCCTAAGTCAGAAGTTTTAAGTGTTTTTTGTTTCTTTGTTTATTTTCTTGTTGTAGTCTACAATAATTAAAATTGTGACTCTACCTTAGACAAAATTAAGCCACTTGAAGAAAATTTTGGACCATGACCATAACTACATAAGTTATTTCAAAAGAGACCCCTGAATATAGTTTGGTTCAATCTCGCTCTTTAGGAATATGTTGGGCATCGCAAGCCTGACATAGATGGGATCAAGGTGGTCTAGGAGATTTGTTAGCGCATTTGCGAAAAAATAAAAGGCGACGGGTGCAACTAAGAGGTTACACAGCCGTGCAACTCGATCAGTGCATTGTTTTAAAGCTGCGTTGGAGTGATGCACATACACTCCTAGTCCTAGTGCAGGCCAATGCACAGCTAGTTCTTGGCTTTGGGCAACTGTTTTGGCGAGGCGGTTTGTGCGACACGATGACTGCAATATTGAGGACCTCTTGCTTATTATCTACTTTGGTAATTAATTGTTATTATATTGGGAAGTTTAGTTTAAGGACAGTTTGGTTATAGCGCTGCAATTTGTATTTTTCAACAATTAGTGAAGAAACCTAGATCTAGTTAGTTTTCTATTTATGTTTGGTTAGAATTATTCCCTTAGGTCTATAAATATATTGTTAGGCTAAGGAGACTTAAGAAATTTGTTAGCTAGTTTTCTCGATAAAGAGACTCAAAAAGTTTGCAGTGTCAGTGTTTTGAGAGGGTAAACACAAAGGATTGCTTGCGTATTATAATTGAGAGGGTCGTGTACATTATTGTTGTTGAAATTTTTTAGGTATAATACTGAATAATGATATTAGTGCTTCATTTACTGCTATTATATACTCATTTTACGTTATATTAATAATAACGACAACAACAACAACAAGGAGCCTAACCTTTGCATCATTTGTCATTGATTTATTCTAGTTTTTCTCTATCTTAAATCCCTGCATATGTCTATATGATGATGTGGCCTTGTAATTCGAAATCTTACACAATTTGTGGTGGTTGTGGAAGTTATGTCAAGGGAGAGACAGAGACTTATGTTAAGACCCAAGGGAATGAGATTAGTTAGAGATGCGAAGAAGAGGGGTGCATGGCACAATGGCACAACGCCACAATGGCACAACACTAAGCTAACACTATAGTAGTAGGGGGACGAGTCTTTGGTTTTGTTGGTTGTGGGGTTGATTAAATTGCCTTTTATAGGGGGACCATTTTGTTTGTTTGCCATGCAAAAGAAGGAGAAGGACAAGAGAGAGAGAGAGAGAGAGAGAGAGAGAGAGAGAGATGAGAGAGAGAGTCTAGAGAGAGAGGGGAAGATGGGAAGGTTAAAAAAGTTTGCATGCAAAAGACAAAGGAAGATTTTAAAGTCTGATGAGTTGTTTCTCTTGTTTTTGGGCTGTTTGGGTTTAGGGTGTGTACTACTACTACTCTTGTATCTCTGAAATTAAAACAGATCAAGGCATTATTAGAAAGAGAAATCAGAAATGAGGGCTGGAGGAAAGGCTTTGGAGTTTGGAAACAAGAAAGTGGGCAAACAGTCTAACATGGTTCAAGCAACTTAATACTAATATAATATATCTTATGGAATAAAAGTAAAGTTAAAATATGTTTATGTTATGAAATATAATGAACTTTTTTTTTTTTTTTTAATGATGAGGACTTTTACTAATTGTAAAAATTTACAATTGTTTTTAAATATTTGTATGAGAATGCATAAATGTCCAAAAAGATTTAGACTTCTGATTAGAACATATCAGCAAATTGATCTGATAGTAATTAGGAAAGTACGATTTTCTTATAAAGTAAGTTAGGTTTCGTAAATATCTATTGATTACTTTGTGTCTAATTATAATAAAGACAATAACTTTTATATCAAGCGGCCTGATATACCAGGCGAGTACTGGAAAAATAAAAAGTGGTACTGGGTAAGTAAAAATCAGTACTGAAGTGATACTGATTGAGAGAAAAGATAATACTAATTTTTGGGTCATCAGTACAAATTTTTAGCTTACCAGTACAATTTTACAGACCACCAGTACTATCCGCTTGATATATCAGGCCGCCTGATATGATAGTTTATATAATAAAAATATGAATTCAATCTTTCCTTCTGTCAAAAAAAATAAAAAAAATATGAATTCACAAAAATAACAAAGAATGAGTTAGAAAAATTGTACACATCTCATATCATAAAAAAATATATTGTTCAATCTCCTCTAACCTAGACCTTTTTTTTGGTACTATAGAAATGTTGAGCAACTAGATCTCCTCCAAACAAAGGAATGTTGATCTACAAAGGAAAGTTTGACTTTGAGACACATTGGAAAGCCAACCTTAACTCTCAAATTAGATTACCACAGAAAAAGTGCATGAGTTAGTGAAAAAAGTTCATCGTCCTTTTTATTAAGGAATAATACTCTCATGATCATTAGCTTGGCTACTTATCTTGGTGCCTTTTTCTCAGATAAGATTCGGATTCAATATCTGGTACTACTTGTTGGGAATGAGGATACTCTCCACTTTGTGAATTGGTTATGGTTTATCCTGACTCCTTGATCCTTACCCGTTTATAGGACCTTAAGCTTATAGAAATGGACCTCTTAGAACAATCCTTGCCTATTCCAAAAAATTAAAAAGAAAATAACACAATTACAGCAAAAATGTACTCCCTCCGTTTTAATAAAACCTTTACGTTTGACTTTTGCACGCAAAATAAGGAAGTTTGTATTGGTGCTTGACTTCCAAAAATATCCTTGTATAGTGGATAGAGAGAAATAATGCGAGTGAGTGGAGAGGGGTATTTAGGTAAATTCATTCAAAAAAACCTTTCCATTTTAGGCCATGTAAAGGTTCATGTGAAACGTACAAAAATAGAAATCGTAAAGGTTCTATTGAAACGGAGGAAATACTATATACGAGTTCTGAATGAGTAAAAATTGCATATATGACTAGAGTTGGCATTCGGATGGGTGGGGTCGGTTTTGGACTTTTGGTTGAGTCATTTCGGCTTTAGGTAATGATTGATTCGGGTTAACTTGGTCACAAGATTATTCGGGTCGGGTTGGGTCTGATAGTATATGTAAATAAATTTACACCAATCTTCAGGGTCGAGTTGGGTTGAATCGGGTTCTTGCTTCGGTTTTCTCAGCGCTGGTCGGGTTATTTTGGGCTTTGGGTTAACATGGCTCAGGTCAGTTCGGTTTTTGGTTGACACGGATTTTGAATTTTGATATTTAGGTCATATCAGTATGAATTAAGCTTGAGTTTCACAGTTTATTAGAGTCAATATATATGAAATTTCAATTTTTGTGAATTTATTTTTGAAATAATAATATCTTATTAGCCTTAGGTCTCACAAGTTCAAAGTATTTTAGAATCGAATAGATTCTGATTTAGGTCAATTTCTGTTTCAGGTCAATTCGAATCGAATGTTATCAGATTCGGGTCAATTCGGTTATCGGGTTAATAAGATATCGGGTTGGACGACCATACCGGATTGGGTCGGTTTCGGATAATACTGTTTTGATATATTTTTGGGTATCAGATGTATCGGACATCGGATGAATTGGATCATATATTTTAGGTCGGGTCGGATTTTGCCAGCGACATATACGACTCACTTCCTGTTAGAATTATACATTTATACTTGTATTTTGCTGTTACTACTGTAGCCGCTCCAACACAGTTGGGGGACCAGTAAAGATGGGGAAGCTACAGCTACTGTATCTGTATTGAATCCAAGAAAAGGGCCGTACGCTAGTTGAGCTCGCTGCTGCAATTAATGTTGCATTTGGAGCCTATCCTGTTTATAACAGACCCACCGGGTCAGAGGGCTTGGACCACCATTTCAAGGCTAGGTATATTTACTACCATACCAACAGTTACAACTTAGGAATTCAACTGTAGTAGATTCACAACCATTAAATATAGGGATATACTGTATTTAGTTGACTCAATGGATGGGTTTACTATAATTTATAAATAACCATCAAAACTGTGCATAAGTTAATTTTAACATAAGTGAGAGAAAAAGTAACTGAATTATATAAAGGTTTTGTTCATCTCGCCATTCTCATCCAATAAGCAGTTCAGTTCTGCAACTAACTTTTTCTCACACATGAATTAATATTTATTCAGTTCAATTGAAATGAAAATAATCTGAATTGATTTGAATTGAAGTGAATGTATGATGAGAACTGAACAATACTAATTGAATTGAATTCAATGACTCAACCAATTAGAAGCTGTAGCACATTTATATTGATTTAATGTACACAATAAAATTACATTTGTATCCCTTGGAGGAGGTTGGCAGGCGACAACGAGACCAATTGGTTAGACGAGAAGGGTTTGACGAACATAAACGACTAGGTGCTTGCGGTTTGAGTAGCAATAGCCTCAATCGATGAGAAGGACTACACAGAGGATGCAATCGTGGTCGTGGGAGACGTTAAGGAGCCAGCGAAAGTCACGGGCTGGTCGCCGTCCGTGGTGAGAGAGAAGGTCCGGTTAGGAGAAACGAACGAAAGCGAGAGGAAAACAATTAGGTTTTTAGCCGTGAGGGCTCTGATTGTTAGAGGTGATTAGAGGTTCCGAGTTCGAATCATGCCAACCCCCATGCTCATATACATGGCAGAGTTTCCTCATACAATTGAGACTTTCAAGGACATTGTAGGGCGTGTGCATGATCCACACTCCAAACCTAATAAACATTCGCGTGACGGTGCGTTTTAGGAGATATAATCATTAATGTTCTCTAACATTGATACCATGAACAATAATTGCATAAAATGACTGAACCAACTGGGAACAATAATTAAACAGGTCAAAAAGTTTCAACACTAACCTGCAATATTCGTATCGGGTTATCGTATCATGTCGTGTCATGTCAACTTTTAAAGCCCTAGTTATACCCTATTAGGTTTGATGAAATAAACAGAGCTTAATTACAAGGAAAAATTCCATTTGGATGCTTTGAGGTAATACTTTTTCTACTATTTAGGTGGTATGTATTTTTGGTATTCCCATTAAGGTGCCATCAAGTTTTGAAACTTTTAGGTACCACTAGTTGGTACCTTTAACAATCCCTTATTTTATTGATGTGTTAAGGTAATAATTACCATTATAATGCATGGCTAATGTGGTGTTAATCTCATCCTTTCCAACCTGCAATAATATTAGTTCATTTTAGTTTCGTTTAATTGTGTAACTTACTCTTTTCAGACATGATTTTTTCAGCTTCTAAACTAACGGATTTATAAATGACATCATCCAATGGTACCTAAGTGAAACTTTGGTCAAATACTTACCACCTAAAAATGTTTTACCCCTAATCTTAGCACCCAAATGAAGTTTTTCATTACAATAATCAGGTCATGTGAGTTGCTAAACGAGTGGATTAACCTATCATTTTTCTTAGATCTATGTAATGATAAGAAGACCCTTAGGGACTGCG
>BSSO01004294.1:0-14792 GCA_030267885.1 Mesembryanthemum crystallinum
ACCTAGAGCTAGGTGCTCTTGAGAGCACCATTTACATATTGCCGTTTAACTCCTCTCTCTCTCCCTTTACTTTAATCTTCTACATATTGAGGACAACATTTGCTTTTAATCTAACCAGTCTCAATTTGGGTTAAAATATTCCGGGTTATTTTTATTTTATTTTTTTCACCTTTAGCGAGTTGTTTGTAATGTCAACAAGTATTATTGTATGCTAATTATAATTCTTAAACACTACATTTTCATTTTCGTTTTGGTACTTTAACGTATTATACAAATTTATTTATTATTTTTTTAAACACGCACGCATCGCGTGCAATAGAAAATTAATATATAAAAACGAGACATAAGAAGCAGGTCTTTTTTTCAAAGTAGTGATCAACCATTTTCTAATCGTTTCTACTTTCAAACTTAATAATGGAATTAAAAGTTACGTAGAAAATAAAAGCAAATTTTTAGAATCATGTTTATTTATGATGTGCCATGTGGCACTTTATCATTCGTTGGGAAAAAATTTCGCCAATGTGAACATGTGATGATGATGATGATGATGAGCAGCAAAGTGAAACACAATTTGTGTCAACAGTTTAAAAACACCACCTCTTTAATGGAATGCCAACCAACATCAAGTAATTGCCTATTTCCCTTTTCAGTTTGTCGCTAAAAAGCCGCGAAATCTGGGATAAACTCCAACGTCACGGACTCACCGGACGGTTATATTCTGCTCCAGCAAGGAACAACAACAATAAAACACCCAAAAACCTAACTATAAAACCACCATTCCCTCTATATATTATTATCCCCATCCATTCCATCCATTGTATCAAACAAGTGATAAACGATAAAATTTATCTAAAATCTTCATTCCCATCCCGCAACTCCCACGTACCAAACGCCTTGTTATAACATGAAAACCCATTTCTCAATCTCATACACATTTTCTCTCATCTTCCTCCTCTTCATCATCACCCTCCACCACACCGCAACCCCCACATCGGCCCATTCCCTCTCCCTCGACTTCATCCGATCGAGCTGCAACGCCACGCTCTACCCGACCCGCTGTTTCAGCTCCCTCTCCCGCTACGCCGATATCATCCGGCCCGACCCGGCCCAGCTCGCCCTCCTCGCAATCCGGGTCAGCCTGGCCCGGGCCCATCGCACTGCATCCCACTTCTCCAACATGACCCAACGGGCCGACCACCTCGGGCTCGGGCCCCGGGCTGCCTCGGCCCTACGTGACTGCGCCTCCACCCTCGAAGCCGCCGTTGATAAAATGCGTGGGTCACTCAAGCAGATGCACCAGCTGGGGGCTGGGGCCGCTGCGGGTGGGGCCCAGTCGGTCCGGTTCCAGCTCAGCAACGTGCAGACGTGGATGAGTGCTGCCCTTACGAATGAGGACACGTGTGAGGATGGGTTTGAGGGTGTGGATGATGGGCCGGTGAAGGCTGATGTGTGTGGTAGGGTGGCTGCTGTTAAGGAGCTGACGAGTAATGCCCTTTCTCTTGTTAATAGCTTCGCTGCTACCGTAGGGTTATAATAATATGGAGATAGTACTCCATCCGTCCCTCACTTACTTTAACAAACCATGCAAAATCAAGTCCCATACTTACCTTAACAAACTAATATTTTCCTCATATCTTTCCTTATTCACCATTCCACTATCTCTTCAATCCAATTTAAAATTATACTTTTTCTCTCCAATCACTCTCTCTCTTCAAATTTTTTTCCTCTCTCACATCCCACTACATATTATTTTAATGTATCTCAATAAGGGCAAAAGAGACAAAATTTACAATCCTTGAATCCCTCATGAATAGTGGTTTGTCAAGGAAAGTTGGGGACGGAGGGAGTATTAATTATGGGTTTGTGAAAACAAACCGGAGGCACATATATATAAGATATAACGTGAAGCTGGTGCGGGGAATAGTCACTGTTGTTCTCGATGGTGAATACCCTGATGTGAAAAAAAATAATTTATATAGTGTTATCAAAAATCTTTGGCTGCTATAGTGATGCCAAGTTGTAATCGTAGAGTGTAGTACCTTCATAGATTTTGGAATGTAGTAAGAGAGCAATATATACCATGTGCTCGTGTCAATAATACAGGGCAGTTTTTGATAAAAAAATAATAATAATAATACATGGCATTTTTATAGCAAAAAACCAAAATTAAATACTCCATGTAAGAAATTATTCAAATATTAGTGTGTTTAATATGTATTTATTTGGCCATAATTTATGTGACTTTCAATTTAAAGCTTGTCGATCAAATACTTCATTAGAACTATTTTTCACGTTATCACGGCATTATGGGTGGTTAATATATAATGACAAGAAAGACATTATGTGAGCTGGCATATGTCAAAACAATAATTCAAAAGGTCACTTGTAGAGGCAATAAAATGTGTCTTCAATTTTCCTTTTTTCATATCTAACTTCATTTTGTTTCCTATTTTTGATATCTCATATTTTATTCTATATTTTTGAAACTTCTCTTATTAGTAAGTGGTGATAGAAAGTCTTGTCATCGGTGGTGATCTATAGTATTACTCAAAAATTTAAACACTTGATTTCTTATGGTGTATTACTAACTTGTTGAGTTAAATAGACAAGCTAAGGAATTAAAGTTTGCCTCAATTTTTAGCTAGGATCCAAGGTTCGCTTCAATTTTGATGAGTTAGAATTTAAGGTTTGCAAATTTTGAGATAAGGATTTAGAATATTCAAAACTCATATATGATACGTTGAAAATACAAAACACATAGGTCAAATACCCCCAAGACTTTTGATGCATGATTTTTTTTTCCTTCTTTTTGATGATTGTCATCAATAAAAACAAATAAATATGATATGTAGGTTATCTCAAAAAAAAGGAAAAATTGATAAAAATAATACTAACTTTATCGATATTGCGATTTTCACCACAAACTTTACACGGTTGCGGTATTAGCACAAACTTAGTTATATCATCAATTAAAGCCTAGACCACACAGGCGGTGAGAATGCTGTGGAGGAAAATAATCGACATGACAAGTGCATATGGTGCCGTGACGGTTAAAAGTTCCAAAGTAAATAAAATTAGGATAAAATAATGTCAAACACCACTTCAAAGTCATATTAGAGTATAAATAGGATACATTGAACAAGAATTAGAATTCGTATCCTCCAAAATGGGCAACATTAAAATCTTTACAATGTTAATGTGGCTTTTTAAGTAGTTATCAACATAAATTGGATACATTGAGCAAGAAATATGATCGTAAGACTAATTAACTAGCCATATCATTTTTTCGCCGAAGAGTTCTCACCACTGTTATAATAGGCTATTTAATTGCTGAAAAAATTAAGTATGTGCTAATATCATAACCGTGCAAAGTCCATGGTGAAAATTGCAGCATCAATAAAATTGGTGTTATATCGCCAATTTTCAAAAAAAAAAAAAAAATACTCCCTCCGTTCCACTTAAATCTTTACGTTTGGATTTTGCACGGTTTTCGAGACGACTCTTTGACCATGAATAATTGTACTTATATAAACTCGAAAAATTATAAAAATTTGATATTTTGAAATATAACTTTTTAAGATGAATTCAAAAATATTATTTTTACCTTATAATCATTATACTTAACAAATTAATGGTCAAAGTTTGAAAACTTTGACTTTACAAAGTTAAAGTGTAAAGATTTAAATGAAACGCAGGGAGTATTAAGGTTATCAGAGGAGGGGCTTTGCTTGTCTTTGACTCTTGAGTGAAGAAAAACAACAAAAAGATGAAGTGGACCTAGTTTAACTCGAAAGTCCATCCGAGTTTCTTACTCGGAAAAATCAGAGTTTCTTACTTGGAAAATTCCTTCTATACGTTCACTTCACACATAATTAGACCTGGTAAAAATTGATCCGATCTAAGAATCAATCCAATCTCGACCCATTGTTGATAAATTTAAACCAAACCTGAAACCCGAAAAACAGTCATATTGTCTGACTCGAAAACTGACCCATTTATCAGGTCCACACGTACTATTAACAAGAAAACATTGCAGCTGTTACCGAAAGACCCAATGGAAAAATAGAATTACTTACCTCATTCTCGATTAGTCGCTCCCTCTGTTAGAATTATTTTTTTCTCCATTAATACTCATATCATCCTGAGTCCTTATTATTTCAAGATTTTGAAAACCTTCGATCCTTATCATCTACACTAATCATTGATCAAACGAAAGTCAAAATTAGTTGTAATGAATTGACAGCAACTGTCAACATCTGACTTAAACAGGGTCCATAATATTCACAAAAAGCAAAAAGACAACAACAAATATTACTCCCTCCGTTCTACAAATAATGTGACGCTAAAAAGGTGAGTTGCAGATTACCAAGTATCACCCTGTTTGTAAAACAGAGGGAGTATTAATTTATTATCAATTTCGTTTAGCACAAATTAGGCCTTATTCTTTTCCACTTAGTTAGATAAGTCTTGGCTCAATTCAGTTCTGATAAATTTATTTCAATTGTTCAAATTAATTCAGTTGTTCAAATTAATTCAGTTTATTTCAGTTCTAATAAGTTTAATTTAGTTCTAATCCGTTCAATTAAGTTAAAATAATATAAGTTGAAAAGAGCAGGTCATTGATCGCCATAATTGAGCCAAACGAATCCGTAAAATAAAAGATCAATACCTTCATCATCTAGTCAATTTGAACAAATCGAAATTCTACAAAAACACAAAAATGGATTCACCATACGAATATAATTGGGACAACAATCAAGTCAACATTAGGTTCAAGGTTTATAATAAGCGGGAAAGTAAAGATAAGAGAAGGAATATTTCAGTAAAAAGGGGGAAGAACGTTTCGTTTCGAATATAAAGAGCTTTTTAAGAACCATTATGACACAAAATTTTTCTTTTCGTAATTTTGTTTTTGAGTTTACTAATTTTGTATTTGTGTTGAGCAGATTCAAGATGGAAATTTTGATTTTTGGTTTTGTTTCACTAGAAAGTTAAATGAGAAATTGACTTAATTAATACCAAAAATAAAACATAGAATTCCTAAAAGAGGCAATTGACCAAAACCCAAAAGATACATGATACTACTAGCTTTTTAGTTCAGTCATGTATAAACAGATACATGGAGGTTTAATTTTAACCCCAAAGAATAGTACTGTATCACAATTCAGAATGATTGTACAACAACAAACAATATATTTATTTACCCTCTATATATGTCAAATGACAAAAAAAATAAATAAATCAAAAGAGCTCCTTAAGTGGTCCTGTCCATCCTTATACTGGTAACCAGGGTTCTTCTTCCCTCAAATTGTGATGAGGAAACATCAACCTCAGCACGGCCAATGTTTGTCTAACAGCATTGCGAAGCCGTTTGCGTATGTGATTGAGAATTCGACGAGCTGCTATCATCACAAAGAAAGTCCAGATGACGAAAGCTATCCACCCAAGAACTGGTTCTAACATGAGTAATAGTAGGATATTGGCAAGCGCTCCTAAGAGACGAGCCATGTAGCTCAATGTTGGATGGTACCTAAGCAAGCCAGGTTCATGACTTGCTAAAAGTGATGAAGTATAAAGGAAAAGAACGATTAAGAAGTCGCAGACTAGGATCGGATGCGTGTCAAAGACAGTGTATACTCCTTGCTGGTACTTCACTTGTAACAGACTGCCTAACACTTGCATAGTGGCAAACACAGCTCTGTTCCATAGATGTTGAGCATTTGCCCTGTTTTAATGGTAAGTGTACGTCAGTTAAAACAGATACAAAAACAGAACCAAATTAAAAAAAAAAAAAAAAAAATAACTTAATGTGCTCTACACTGATCACCTTTGATCTGACAAGTTATTTCTGGGATTTCCGAATATAGCACCACGAACCTGAAACATTCCTCCTCTGATTGAAGACAAAATTTCTTTTCTATCTGTGAAAATCTCAGAAGAATATTCGTATAGAAGCTTGGCCAGATTGGGTTATTTGTAATTGATATAGATAAAGGAAGCCAAAGATGGGCATGTATAAACTCCAGGAAATCGGGAATTAGCTTCCAAAATATAGATAGCAGCTATAAGAGTATACTTCTCTTTTTCTTGATAATATACATGTATCTTAGGAGGCACACGCCTTGACTACGGCTAAAGCGATGTTTCTCTTTAAACGAAGCTAAGTCTGACTGTGTCAAGGCCAAGAAATCGCGGTTTTGCTAGCAAATTACTGTAGATAGTCGTCGCTATCAAAGTATACATCATCGTACATATACTTCATTAATTTGTTTTACTATCTTATTTTTCACATTGTAGATTGGGATGTACGGATCCTCAGCTCGTACACTTGATAACAGTTAATCAAGTGAAGTAAATCTCGTTACGGAAGCAAAAGAACGAGCTAAGGGGAAGTAAAGACGCATACAGACAATCAACAATTCACATTAAAGACGCATACAGACAATCAACAATTCACACTAAAGACGCATACAGTCAATCAACAATTCACACTGCGTAACATGAGTCAATAAGCACTACTCATAAGCCATGACCTGAAGAAACAACGAGCCCCATGTTTTTAGTCTGCAATACTTTACCCAAAGCAGCTCATAGCAATATTATAAACCAACACTCACTGTTACAATATCATAAACTAACCAATCTCCAATTTGTCCAACTTCTTAATATTTCGAGGGATTAACTATACGATCTTGACACTCAGTTGCAACTCACTCTGTATATGCACTTGCCAGTCGCAACTAGGCATCGCCACCACATACAACAAACTAAGGGTGTGAGCATTTTTATGTTATTCAATCCTGTTTCTGTTCAAGTTGAGTTCAATTTAGTTCAGTTTGAATTAAGTTTGGGTCAGCAATTTATATACTTTTTCTCTCTTATATTACTCCCTCCGTTTCACTAAAATCTTGACGCCCAAACTTTGCATGGTCTTCAAGACGACACTTTGACCATGAATAATTGTATTTATATAAACTCGAAAATTTATGAAATTTTGATATTTTGATAATACTATTTAAGATAAATCCAA
Source organism: Mesembryanthemum crystallinum (assembly GCA_030267885.1). Classification (NCBI taxonomy): domain Eukaryota; kingdom Viridiplantae; phylum Streptophyta; class Magnoliopsida; order Caryophyllales; family Aizoaceae; genus Mesembryanthemum; species Mesembryanthemum crystallinum. The sequence goes on from BSSO01004294.1 coordinate 7,031, forward strand.
AAAATGTTATTTTTACTTTGAAAATCATTATACTTTTTCATACATTCAAACTTTGACTTTGAAAAGTTTGGGCATCAAGATTTTAGTGAAACGGAGAGAATACTATTCATTCCGTACCCACCTAGGTACTTTAAATTGAAATGAATGCACCCAGGATTTGAACATACTTTTCTAAAACGGCGCATTGAGTCGCGCTAATTAAAGAGTAACATCTCTTTCCGATCATCTGTAAACAATCACTTACAATATTTCTTTTTGTTGCTTTTAAAGAATCTCTCGACTGTTTTTGAATGACATTCCTTTACTTGAAAGCAATTGGTATTGTAATCACTTAAGACCAAAATATATGAAAATTAATCTTTTGATAGCCCACAATAGCTTTCATCCGGGATCAATGATCTTTTGATTTATGTGGTTGCCATATTGATAGCGACTTGGAAATAAACAGAAAATAATGATTGAAAATGTCTTCTTATAATCTTTCACTCTCCTTTGTGTGTTCCTTGTCAAGTTTTTTTTTTTTATTTTTTTTATTTTTTTATTTAAGGGTTTCCAACCGTTGGACAGCTGGCTAAGAGATTTAACACTGCTCCATATTCAAGAGGAGATTCGAACCACCAACCTTGATTAGGGTTCTGGATACAATATTTACGTTCTCATACTATAGTACTGTTTGTGTTGTCCTCAACTAACTGTTGGCTTATTTCATTGTTGACATATGCAAGTAGGAAAGTCTTTGACGCGATACTGTTACACGACTCTTTTTTATTGTATTTGAACCAAAAGAATGATGGGATATGGACGTATATTTTGGCTGGATATTTTTTACCTCACAAGGCGTAATTGCGGCCGTAATAATACAACATACATTTCCGGCCAAATAGATACAGTAAGTTTCTAGGCAATAATGGACGGTGACTAATCTGATGTGAAACTTTGTGGAGGAAAGACAAATAGAAATAGAAAGGAAGCTAGGTCAGTAACTAATTGAGAATTGAGGGGCAGATGGAGAAATATTTTTGAGATAGTACCAATAATTAGGGTAGTGGGGGACCGGAAATGAAAACAATTTTGAACATTTATGAAAGGCCGTGAACTTGGCTTAATTCCAATACCATAATTATTTTAATTATTCATGTGTAAGAAAAAAAAAACTCAAACCCTAAATTTAATTCTCATAAAAATTACGACAAAACACTAAGCAAAATTATTTTTAAGATCTTCTTCTTTTAATTAATTTTCTTGTAAATTTTTTTTTTCCTAATTGCCTTCTTTTAGGGTGTGTTCATTTCACCTTACTAAACCTCATTTCAGATTGTTCAAATACAGTTCAGGCCGTTTATTTCAGGCCATTTACTTCAGTCCGATTCAGATCATTCGATTTAGTTCAATTCAAGTATTTTCAGGCGAATTGAACACACCCTTAATCTTAAGGACACGCCTTACTCACTTGGCCGGCCAAAGTGACCACTCTGCTAAAACTTTCAATGATAGCGTCGATTATATCCATAGTACATATACTGCACTTAGTTCGTTTTATCTTCTTTCAAGTTGTAAAATGGGATGTAGGGACCTTCATTCACCCTCGCCCGTGAGCCAAGGTGACAAGGGCACCCACCCTGAGTCCATAGTTTAGGGGAGCCTAGTCTCCCTCTCGAACTTTTAATTTGATGGGATAAATGGATATAAGACAGTTGGTGGTGGGCAACAAGATAGCTATGCTTCTAGGCAACAATGTGATGGACGGTGACTGTGGTGCATTTTGTGAAGGAAAGAGAAATATAAAGGTTAGGGAGATGAGAGAAGATGAACCGTAGGGTCAGTAGCTACAGTATTGAGAATTGAGGAGCAGACGGAGAGTTATGTTTGAGATATAAAAAGAGAAGCAATTTTGTGCAAATGTCAACGGTTCGACAATTCAATTTGTAAGAGTGATTACTCTTACGAGGGTTATTATTTTGTGGGATTAATCTAAGGAAAAATTGCCGAAAACCCCCTATTATATACCACTCTTTGTTAAAAACCCCTATTTATAATTTTTGTAGTGAGGAACCCCCTTATATGATACTTCCGTCCTAATGGGACCCCCAAACCACCCATTTCAAGGGTTTTCTAGCCAAAAAACGGTTGAAATGACCAAAATGCCCTCACGTATTGGGATTTAGAGGTGCAAATGAAGCGATTAAAGACTAAAAAAAGGTAATTTATTGGCTAATTTATGTGATTAAGGAGTAAGGTTAAATAATTAGAAGCTCAATTAAAGCTATAATGCCAAAAACAGGAGGGTAATTTGGTCATTTTAGGGTTATTTTGGCCGGAAACCTCTTGGTAGGGGTGGTTTGGGGGTGTCCTCAAGGTAAAAGTATCATATAAGCGAATTTCTCACTACAAAAATTATAATAGGGGGTTTTTCACAAAGAGTGGTATATAATAGGGGGTTTCCGGCAATTTATCCTTAATCTAATTAGCTATTAATTACACTAGGTTATCCGTGCGATGCAGGGTTTTAATTAAATTATTTGATGAAATATCGTGTATATTTATTTATATACTTATATACAATACCTAACACATAAAATTATTGTCATTGTCCCATTGCTAATTTTCTTTTTATTCAAAAAAATTAAAAACTAAAAAATTGGCTAATTTAATCCACAATTATGAGTTGTTATGACTATATTTTTAGTTAACTTTGTACACAGTTATATATATCAGGCATGTGTGTTACTTGTTTAATGCATTATGCTTATATTTTGCGACTTGTTCTTAATACTAATCCCTCTGTTCCACTCATACATTTCCAAACCAACAACTTTTTCGTCTCACTCATATGTTTCTAACTCAATTAAATCCTTATAACATCTCCATATTACCCTCCACTATATACCAAATACAATAAAAAAATCTCCAATCCACTATCTCTTCTAATAAAATTGATTATTTAATTTCTCCCCCATTCTCTCTCAAAAAAAAAAAAAACAATTAAATTATCACCCACTAACATTGTAATACTTTACCAATATTAAGGACAAAATAGATACTTTTAACCAAACACTCTCTCCTTAATCTCTGTGCTAGAAACGATTTGGAAACGTATGGGTGCGACGGAGGAGTAATTTTTTATCTTTTAGCTTGTCTTGCTGATTTCTTGTGTTACCTAATTTCTCATTATAATTTTTTTTTGAACGTAATTTCTCGTTGTATTTTTAATAAAGTCCCATCATTTTTGTATCCATGAGTGAGACAAATATTCATTAATAACTACTTTTTTTTTTTTTTTTTTTTTTTGAGGGGAGTACTACTTAATTAGACCTATTTATGACAATTCAAACGCAACCCGCTAGATTCAATGCAATTGGATATAGATATTTGATGTTTATAAACTTAAGGAGTTTGGGTCCAAATTTAAGCACATCAGATGTGCCTGTGATTGGATTTGGGTGGACCCGAACAAAACACTGTCAACCCATCGACATTCTTACTACAAATGGTCTCATTTTAAATTAATTTTTGCACTCTTTCTAATGGCGTTAAATAATTAAATTTTTGAAAAGCTAAACATAAGTTATAAGTCACCTTAAAGTGGTAGTTTATTTTTTGGCTAATTTTGGATGAACATCTACTAGGCAAATAAAGAAATCTTTTTAAGAAGAATGCCTTTGAAGTTTAGGAACATATCATTTTAAGGAGAAAGTTAGTCAAAGTTGTGTCTTTGAGGCCCCAACAAGTTTATTAGGATATTCATGGTGAAACAAAGGGAGTAAGTTTAACCGTTGCCGCACCCCTGTGCGATATTTAATTAGCATTTGCCTAATAAAAAACGAAATTGCTTAACGTAACACGAAAATTACTCGACGTAACAATATTTTTCTCAAAAGTTCCGAGACTACCATTTTCAATTGTAACTCAACTTCTTCTCACTTAAAATATTCTCTCTAAAACCTTTCTCTCTCAAACCCTGCATCATATTGTTGTTAATCATGTTGAAGAAAAAATCAAATCACCATGGATGATTCTTTTGACGCTAACAATATTTTTGACGCAAATATTGATGATTCTCAGGTAAATTGAATAATTTCGATTGAATTGATCCTGAAAAATGACAAAGTTAGGGTTTAGGATTTGACGGCTGGGTGGTTGGGGTTGGTCGGTTTCTAGGGTGGTGGTGGGGAGTGTTGGGTTGTCGGATTCTGGGTGGGGTCTGGGTGGGTTCGTTGGTTTTGGGATAATGGGTGGGGGCGCNTTGGGTCTGGGCGGGTCGACGGCGGGAGGGCAGTGGTTGGGTCTAGGCGGGTCGACGGCGGGAGAAGTGGTCGGGGTCAATGGGGTAGGTCATCTGGCAGCGAGTCAGGGGTAGGGGTTGGTGAGAGGCGAGCCTGGGTGGTGGTTGGTCGGCCGTTTCTGTGCGGTGGGGTGGTGTTGGACACTGGTCAGCCGCGTCTGGGTGGTGGTGGTCGGGCTCGTCGGCGTCTGGGTGGGGGGTTAGTTGGGCTGACTGTTCTTTTTCTCTTTTTCTTTTTCTTTGTTTTTGTTTTATTTTTCTTTTTCTGTTTCTTTGTTTTCTTTTTAACTTTTTTGTTTCCGTTTAATTCATTGTTTGGTTTTAGTTTCTTTTTGTTTGTTTTTAGTTTCTTTTTGTTTGTTTTTGTTAATTTCTTTTTTGTTTCCTTTTAATTCCTTGTTTGTTTTTATACCTTTTGTTTGTTTTTAGTTTGTTTTTTTTTTCTTTTTATTTATTTTTTGTTTCTTTTTTTTTTTAATTTCTTTTTGGTTTTTCTTTTTAATTTAATTTATTTTCTTTTTAATTACTTTTAGTTTTCTCTTTGTTTATTCTTGTTTTCTCTTTTTTGAATCTTGTATTAACATGTTGTTTATATTGAATAATATTAAAAGTCGTTATATGTATTTTTTTTTTTTTTTATAAAATGAATATATGAGTCTTACAAATTACTATTACATATATTGTAGGATAACACAATCGGAAGACAAATTACAGAATTAACAGATTATAGCCAACGTTTTATTACACATCGAAGGTTTGCAAATCGGGCAGAATTAATCGAAGAAGTCAAACGAATGGGAGCTACAGTGAATATATTTGTTATAATTCTTGGTTCCGTAAAAGCTGATGGTCGTGGAAGTGGGAAAGTAAGAATTGGGTGCGAATGCAGTGGAAGATATAGACCTCCAAAAAACCAGAAATCGGTAGACGTCAAATCTGAAAAGTTTACCGGGACAAGGAAGTGTGATTGTCCATTTAGATTGCATGGTGTTGAACAACATGATGGCTCTTGGATCCTAAAGATCAGCGATGGCAACCATAATCACGAGCTCGGAAAAGATCATCAAGGACATGCAGGAGTCGGGAAATTAACTGAAGCCGAAAAACAAATGACGGCAGCATTGACTAAGAGTGCTGTTAAGCCACAAAAAATATTGACATTTTTAGGAAACGACAAGATCAATGTGAAACAAATTTACAACGAGAGAAGCAAGTTGAAGAACACGATGATGGAGGGTCGATCTGTAATGCAACAATTAATGAAACTTATAGGTGAGCACGGTTAGCGCAAGTTTTATAGATTGGAACCGGGACTAACACATTGAGCGATGTGCTTTTTGCTCATCCTAAATCCATCGACATTCTACATAAGTTTCCTTATGCTTTGGTTATGGATAGTACATACAAAACAAATCGATACAAGATGCCTCTTTTACAATTTATTGGGATTTGTCCAACTGGACGTAGCTTCACCATTGCGTTTGCATTTTTGAAAAATGAGAAAGAGGAGAGTTATTTATGGGTAGTTGAGAATGTGAAGCATTTATTTCCTTTGAATGTGTCCCCTGGAGTAACTGTCACTGATAGGGAATTGGCTTCTATGAATGCATTGTTAAAAGTTTATCCAGACACTCCTCGCCTTTTATGCAGACACCACATTGAGAAGGATGTGCAAGATTACTGCAGTAAGTTAATGAGAGATGCAAATCGTGGGGCTATATTTGCAAAGGGAAGGTGGACAACAATTGTGCAATCTACAACTGAGGAAGAGTACGAAAAAAATGTGGAAGAAATGAGAGAGGCTTATAGGAACATGCCTGCTTTATTGGCATATCTAGATAAGTGGTGGGTTGAACCATATAAGGAGAAATTTGTTAGGGCGTGGACCGACAATATAGTGCATTTTGGAGCCGTTACAACAAATAGGTTTGTTTCCAATTTAATTTACTTTGATACTATTACATACTATTATTTTATATTGTCTTATATTATACTTTTTTTAAATATAAATTGTTTATCTTATATTATTTATTTACATATTACTATCTCATTGGTACAGGGCAGAAAGTGCACATTCGGCTATGAAGCAGTACATCGAAACAATAATTGGAGGTTTCGACACGCTATGGCCGAAAATGCACTCCATGATAGAGTTGCAGGTTCGAGAAATTAAAAGATAATTGGAGAGGTCTCGTTTAGTTGCTCTACATGTCACAATCTTACCAGTGTTTCGGAGGTTAAATGGTAATGTAACCCACCAAGCTATACGTCTGTTAGACAAAGAATTCAAACGGCAAGACAAAGAATGTGAAGATATTGTAGCATGTGGTTGTTATTTGAGAAAAACACACAGCCTTTTTTGCGCACATGAGTTAAATTTACTCATGCGAGACGAAAAGTATGTTCAATTAGAAGACATTCATCCATTCTGGAAAACACTAGACATATGAGTTCAGAGACTCAATCCAGCTGACTGTGAGGCAAACGATGATAACTTATTGTAGTCTTTAATTGAGGAGGTGTGGCAACAACCCCGTGATGTGAGAAAATTGTGTATTGAATCATTGGAGAAAGTTCTTCCTCCTGAATTCAAAAATAATGATGAGCCACCTATACGTAAAACTAAAGGTCGTCCAAGGAAAAATTCGACAACCAGGGACAAATCTGCATACAAGCATAGTGCAAAAAGATACCGAGTATCAATATCGCAGCGTGGTCGTGGACAATCCAATTCAGCCACACATCGTGGCCGCAGGTCAGTATCAACATCGTCTCGTGGCCGCAAGCCACCTACCCATCCCTCTACCTCCAACTTCTCGACAACCTCTGGTCAGCCTTTCCCTAATTACTATGCTTTTCAACTCCCAGCATTTATTTTGCAATTTATGTTTGGTTGGGATGACGTTGTCGGTGATGGAAACTGTGGGTTTAGATCAATTGCTCACATCATTTACTCAGACCAAAGTAGATGGCCAGTCGTAAGAAAAGATTTGTTTGATGAATTCTGTAAGCGGCCTCATTTTTATGCTGCTATGGTTGGGTTTGAAGGAGAAGGACAACTAGTCCTAAATTTACTTCAGCATTGGGAAAGACCTGCACCTGAACCTAAATGGATGCTCTTGCCAGAAGTTGGATGGTTGATTGTCAATACATATAATGTAGTACTTTCGATCTTTTCAAAGAGAGAATCTACGATATATTTCCCATTGATAGCGGATGAGAACGTAACAAGGCCAACCAAAGTTATTACAATTGCTCACTTATCAACTAGCAAGCACTATATACCGGTATGTTATATAATAACATTTTTTCTGTTGATAGTTTTTAATATTATATTTCTTATGTTACAATAATGATATTAATATTATTGCTCTTTTGATAGTTACAAATGGTTGAAGATTTTCCAATGCCTCCCGTTCATGTCCAATGGAAATGGCATCATCAAGCTAACGTAAAAACTTGGCCTTCTTCATTCACCGA
>BSSO01004295.1:0-14791 GCA_030267885.1 Mesembryanthemum crystallinum
ACACATTCACAAGGTCCGTCCTTAGCATCATCTCGTATTCACAAGGTCCGTCCTTAGCATCATCTCACATTCACGAGGTCCGTCCTTAGCATCATCTCACATTTACAAGGTCCGTCCTCAGCGTCATCACACATTCACAAGGTTCGTCCTTAGCATAATCTCGCACTCACAAGGTCTGTCCTTAGCATCATCTCATATTCACAAGGTCCGTCCTTAGCATCACCTCACCTTTGCATGGTCCGACCTTAATATCTTCATATTGCATTCACAAGGTCCATCCCATGATTCATTAGCAAGGTCCGTCCTCATTTGTATCATCATTCATGCTTCATATTATCACTATGTGCTCCGTGCATATTGTTTTCGTACATCGCACACATTATCTACACTCCATGCATGATACTCTTCGTGTGCCTCGGGAGCTCTCCATCAAGCAAGGGCAATCGAAGAGTAGAGCACTCCACTCTATCGAGACAAAACTTCCAAGACAAAGGAGCATCCTACTCCTAAAGCATGAGCACAGGCGAACTCCAAGTTCGAAGCATCCCCAATCAAGGGGGCTTACTTTTATAAATCTTTTTGCCTCCCTCGCGGAGTGTTAAACCCGACTTGGCTCAGTACTTTCAAACAAAATTTTCAAACTAAACTCTTTTAAACCCGACTTGGCTCGGTACTTACAAAACAAGCTTTTTCACCTCCCCCGCGAAGTATTAAACCCGACTTGGCTCGATATTCTCAAAACAGTTTTCTAACAAAACTTATAAGCAGTTTGAGAGAATGGTGGTCCATCCATTTCTTTCATTCAACAAGTGACAACTCACTTCTTTTACAACTTTTTAACAGTTTGAGAGAATGGTGGTCCATCCATTTCTTTCATTCAACAAGTGACGACACTTAAACACCAAACATGTTTTTACAACTTTTTAGCAGTTTGAGAGAATGGTGGTCCATCAGTCTCTTTCATTCAACAAGTGATTTCTCACTTAAAACCCGATTTAACTCGGTATTTGCAAAATCAAAACTCATTTACTCCCCAGTGAAAGCGCCCAACATGGCTCCACATTTACAAAGCATTTAACCCTTCCCCACTGAAGCATCACCGATGCAGCTATAAAACACACCTAACCCGATTTAACGCGGTATGCGCAAAAACAGGTTTTCGACAAACCTTTTCAGCAGTCTGAGATAACGAAATCCAATTTATTCCTCTCATTCAACAGGTAGACACTCACCTTAACACATCAAACCCGATTAGCTCGGAATTTCACAAAAATTAGGTTTTCCACAAACCTTTTTATTAGCAGTTTGAGAGAACAAAATTCATTTTGTTCCTCTCATTCAACAGGTGGACATTCACCTCAACACACATTAACCCGATTTTACTCGGTATTCGCAAAACAGGTTTTCGACAAACCTTTTCAGCAGTTTGAGAGAATAAAATCCAATTTGTTCCTCTCATCCAATAGGTGGCTATCCGCCTTAACACACATGTCCCTCCCTAGGAACAATCCAGACTCGCCATCCCTGTTGGGTCTCAGACTACTTTAAATTTCGCTCATCTCCAGAGCTCAGTCAAAGTGGGGGCTTCTGTAGACACCCTAATCGGTGTCTCTCAAGTACTCGTCTCGCCCGATGACGATAACAATAGCCGACTTGGAAATGATGAACACCTAAGGCAAGATCATCCTCAGCTCCTACCAAATATTTTGACTTTTTATGGCGTAGCCCTTGCTCTATGCTTTCCAAAATTTCAAACGGCTCCTCAATCGGAGTCCTGGATCAAAAGTTATGGGTGTATTTGTATTTCGGCACAAAACCGAGCATGGAGCGGAAACAGTTCAAGTATCCGCCCAAATTCCCTCGGGAATCTCAAATGGACCCGGATCCATGGATACATACCATATTGGAATTTTTAAGTACAGCCTACATTTGAGTTCTCGACCAATCAGAATTCAATCGTACAGCAAAATTCCCAGACCGCCCCAAAATTGCTTAGACCGCCGAGCCGGTCTGGCAGACCGCCGGGCTGGTCTCACCACTGGTCTGGCGGTAGGAGCTGGTGGTCCTGGACTATTTTCTTTGTCTTCTTTCACACTTTTGCGCCTATAAATACACCCTAGACTCCTCCATTTTAAGGGGACTTTGGAGAGAGCATTAATAGAGCCCTTTTGGAGAAAAAAGGGAACATTTGCAAACTCAAGAGCTCTTTTTAAGAGAATTAACATCTCTTTAAAAGAACGATTCTTGTGAACACCATTGTGATCGGCAACAAAACCACAAAATAACCCACAAAAACTCCCTTGCACCACAAAACAACTCACAAAGCAATACATCAAACAAACCACAAAAGCCATCAACTTGGGGTTACAAGCTTGAGGAAGGTCGAACAAAGGAGCTCCGATCCAAGGTAGCCATCCCGAGGGCGATCAATAAAAGGGGTATTTATTTATGTGTTTATGTTCTTGTGTGCAAATTGAATCTTTTCCGAATTGAATCTTCATGTACACTCGACTAAAACATCACCTAAAGCCTCGTATGCTCACATAATTAGTACTTTTGCATGAAATCTTAATATTTGTCAAAGTGATCACCTTACGAAAATAGCTTCCTTCCCGGTAGATACTTCGTGACAACCCACGTAGCTAATGTATAGTTAAGGGAAAATAAAATGGTGTGACAGATGTCATGTGAATAAATAGCATGCCTTGCATTATTTCGAGTAATCCATCTGAATAAGTTCCGCATTCCCAAACTCGATATCTCCCTTTCTTAGGGCATTGAAGGACGACTTGGCACGGTCATGGTATTTCCCTAGATATCCGTGGCTGGAGCCTTTTCGGTTTCCATATTCCCAAAATACGGTGGCAACTTCCTCACCTTGCAAAAAAAAAGGAGCAAAACATGATATGCAACGGTCATGACAATCCCCATAAAACAAAGAACAAGGCCGAGCACCGCATGCAATGAATGCGTGGGGGGTCGCCGGAGGGCCCCCACACATCTATACACTTTGCTTGCACCTTTATTTTCTCACTTATTTTAATCTCTGTTCCACGTTTAGTAGCTACTACATATGATAAGATGGCCCTTGCCTCCTCTTTCGATCCAAGCTTCATTCCAGTATCAAAAGATAAGTTCTTGCGGACAAATATTTGGATTATGAACAAAATACATGTGTATATAATGACATGAAATTGTGAAAATCATATGGATAAAATTTTGAAAAAAAAGGACAGAAATATAGTGAAATGGGAAAAAATTAAAAGAGATAATAAAACATGATACTTGTCAAGAGCCAACTCTTTGAACCTTCTTATAGTCCAATTTATTCCACTTTCTAATTCTTCATCAACATCTCTCATAATACCGGGGTCAATTCTAGCACTCCCAACACCAAGCTCATCATTATTGTCGATGTGATCATCCCATTCCCATTTATTGGCCACATTTTGCCCAAATGAACCATTTCCATCTAAGTGACTATCATGATTGTAAATACATTCCAATTCATTATCCACATTATGCCCACAAGATCTTGAACATCCTTTTTGTTGTTATAAGAACCAGAATGTTCTCCATTTTCCTCCTTATTTGCAATTTCACAATCATTTAGAGTATCACCTGGTGTAATTACAATTAAGTCCTCTAACATAGTTTCAGCTCCAGAGATGTTGTCATTTGAGAACTTTAAGTCACACAAACATCTAAACCAGTTTGATTCGGAGCTTGGTTGATCATGGTGTTAATAAAAACATCATCATCCATTAGATATGTCATCATATTACCCCAAAAGTCATTTGTATGTTCCACGTAAATATCAATGAAGCCAAGACCTTTTGCATATGTAGAGATTTCATTCACATCTTGATCTCCATCCAATCTTTTTAAACCAATGTCTAGTGGAAGGTTTGGTATCCAATGACAGAGCTTATTGACCTTCTTTGTACAACCTAACTCATGCATGTCTTAAATTCAGGAATAGAGAATACATCACTATCGACTTCTTCCATAATGTCCAGCTTACCACCTATGTATTCAACATGGGGCTTGCTAATAAGCTTGCCAGTATGTTAAAATGCGAACAAAGCAACTGATTTTCCTATTTATAAGTGAGCAATAGACACAAGAAAGCCATGCTAAGTACTCCCAATGATCAACAAATTTCACTAACTACATTTAAATTCAATAGCAATGTCAATTTATACACATAACAATACCAATCACAACAATTTGGGTAATAAGCTTAGTCAATAGAACACACACACCAACACATCTAAAACCACTAAAAGGTCCCACTATTTCCTTTTTAACATGTACAAGTATCTGATTTGCACCAAAATTGTAAAAGAAAGTCTCATGTAATCATGCACATGCCAAGAATCAACTATGTTCCATTAGTCACCAATTACCGCCAAATTTGGGTAAATTTGTATCAAAATAGTGCAAGAAAACAGCACAAGATTTCAAATTTCGTTTATAGTCAAATGGCACAGAAGTTTCAATTCCTTTCATGACCACGAATTAATCATCATCATCATCATCCAATGATAGGGAATGATTCATGTGTAATTAGTACTAAAGTCAAATTCACAACACCCAAAATTCGATAGCATGCAAGTATATATCAGTAGCTATCAAGGAAAAAAAAGTAATGAAGAAAGAGAGTATAATTGTAAGCAACCAAACAAGAATTTCACTTTCTCTTACCTTAGATCTTCACAATTCCAACTTCATCAACCACTAGTGGTATAATATCTCAAATTATCTGTTGATTTGGGGAAGGAATTTGGTGAAAAGCCCTAAATTTTTGTTTCAGAAAAACCGAGGAGTTAAAAGGGCAGTAATTTTACGGGAAGAGGGAAAGAGATTAAGGGGGAAAATTGGATTTGGGGCATTTACTTACATGTGCAGCTCACGTGGTTGTGGGTTAGTAAGTGTTTTGCACGCTCCCATTACTAAGTGTTTATATAGCCAAAATTACAACATTGATGGTCTATATGGCCCGATGGTCTATATGGCCCATTTTCAACGTCGATGGCCTGTATAACCCATAGTTACAACGTTAATGGCATACGCAACCTTTGTTGATTATATATAAATGTAATTAATGATTTTTAAGGTTTATTGCAAATTCAATTTAATCAATGGCTCATATTAAAACATGACACGTTTTTTTTGGTAATATGTTGTGATTTTATTACCAGAATACCAGCAAATACAGTAGCACAGCACAACAATTGTTTTCAAGTTATCCCAGGATGAGACAACTTGTACTACTTACATCAGACTAGCTAGGAAAGCAGATATACAAGATGAATTCTGAGCATGAAAAAGAAAATGCAATCTAGCCATAACTTCAGTCTTGACACCCCTGATAACCATTTCAGTTGTGCCACTTTGATGGGTGAAGATCCTCTGATTTCTTTCTCTCCGTGTATGATATATAATAGCTGCAATTGCTATACATGCTGCAGTTTTCTAGACCCTTGGTTTCTTCAATCTGCCTATCCATCTCAGAGTGCTTTTCAGATCACCTGAGCCTCTCCTTAACCCAGCCATTCAAAGCATTTAGAAAGAATGCTCTTAACAAAATCACAATGGAAGTACAGGTGGTTGAGAGATTCATTCTCACCTGTACACAAAATGCAAGCAATATCTACATTTGCTATATTAAATCTGGCCATTCTATCCTTTGTAAGGAGTCTCCCCAAAGTTGTCAACCAAAGAATAAAGGAGTGCTTGGGGATATTTGCTCTACACCATCCCTGCCTAGCCTCCATTAGTTTAGGGGCTTGCCCTCTCAACATATCATATCCTGATTTGATGGTATATTTACCATGTTTAGAGTGCTTCCACTTACTGTCATGCTCATACCCCTGCCTAAATTTCCACTTTAACTTGTTCAACTTCACCCAATACCAACTAACATTGAGATCATCTCTATAATCCCAGAAATTCTGAGCTTTTAAGTATATAGTATGCACCCATTTGACCCAAAGTGAATCTTGTTTGGAGGATACATTCCAAATATGCTTTACCTATAGCAGTTGTGTTCCATATCTTGCAGCTTTTAATAGCAAGTCCCCCTTGTTTCTTTGGCAGGCAAACACTCTCCCATGCAACAAGTGGGTTTCTCCTCTAGTCTTGCTCCCACAAGTAATGCCTGCAAATAGCTTGCTTCAATTGCTTTAACTATGTGTTGAGGCAGTAGGAACACAAAATCCCAATAAATATGAAGAGAGAACATAACATAATTAACCAATTGACATCTTCCTGCATAGGAAATATGTCTACTGGTCCAACATTTCACTCTTGCTGTGACTTTATCCACAAGCACTTGACAGTCAAGCTTGTTCCATGGGAGATAGAGGGAGGCCTAGATATCTCATAGGGAAAGATCCCTTAGAGAAACCTATGAGCTGCGGTGTATCTTGTTCCACTTCTGGAGTTATACCAGCAATATATATATTGGACTTCATATTATTGGCTGAAAGTCCAGAAGTGCCAGCAAATTCATTCAAACAGTTGTGTAGAACTCTCACAGATTCCATATTACAATTGCAGAATAACAGTAAATCGTCTGCAAAGAATAAATTAGCTAGCTTGAGGGGTTTATAGAGAGGATGATACTTGAATTGTGGTGTAGTAGCAGCAGCATTCCGGGTTAATCTTGTAAAGTACTCCATTGCCAACACAAAAAGTAGAGGTGAGATGGGGTCACCCTGTCTCAAACCCCTCTCTCCCGTGAAGTAACCACACAACTCCCCATTAATGATGACAGAGAAAGATGTAGTTGATATGCAAACCTTCACCCATTCACAAAATTTACTAGGAAAATTCAAGGCAGCCAATAATTCCTCAATAAATTTCCAATTCACAGTATCATATGCTTTTCGAATATCAACCTTCATTAGGCATGTAGGTGAGACATGTTGTCTACCATAGAGCCTAATAAGGTCATGACTAATCAGTACATTGTGAGCTATAGATCTACCCTGAACAAAAGCTCCCTGTTTGTCTTGAACTAGTGAAGGTGGAACAGACTTTAATCTAAAGCAGAGTAATTTGGAGATTACCTTATAGAGAACATTGCAACTGGATATGGGTCTATACTCATTAGCTGATGTTGCATTTTCCACTTTGGGCACAAGTGCAATTGCTGTCGCATTCAAGCCTTTGTGCATTTTTCCATTTTTAAAGAATTCCTTGATGCAGTGAATCATATCATCACCAATTATCTTCCAAGAAGCCTTGTAAAAGCCTGAACTAAAGCCATCTGGACCAGAACTCTTCATGCTAGGAATAGAGAATACTACGTCCTTGATCTTCTTCTTTATAAATGGCTGGATGAGAAAGAGTTGATGTTCAATGCTCAAAGTAGCACCTGAGGCAATGACTGCTGCATCAATGTGAGCTCTGGATGTTCTGTCTCCCAACATACTCTGAAAATAACTAACAAAATGGCTTTTGATAAAGTCAGGACCATAACAAATATCACCATTTTCATTTACAACATATATAATTCTACTTTTATGGAATTTTTTTTTTACTACAGCATAAAAGTAAGAGGTGTTAAAGTCACCCAAGTTAAGCCAATCTATTTTGCTTCTCTGCCTCATAAGCCTTTCTGGAGCAACATTGATAGAGGTGAATTCTCTAACAACTTCTTTTTCTCTAACTTGAGCATTCACATCACAAGGGAATGAATGTAGATGTTCTTGTACTTGTTGCATTTTCAGCCTGCACTTGTCTACCTGCCCAAGTATATCAGCAAACTTGGTTTTATGGAGCAACCTAAAATGTTTCTTGAGGCTCTTCAACCTCTTAATAAATGTTGACAGTTTATCATCATGATATTGCTTCCTCCAAGCCCTCAATAATCTGATCAAACTTACTGTCTTGTGCCCACATATCACAATATTTGAAAGGTATAAGTCCCCTTGAAGAATCAGTAGAGAGGTATGTAATGGCAGGACAATGATCTGACATCTCCTCTACTTTAAATAGGACAGAGGAAGAACCAAATTTGGAAATCCATACACCAGTAACAAGCACTCTATCAAGCTTATACCATATTCTTCCATCCCCAATATGCTTATTACTCCATGTGTGGGAGCAGCCCACCCACTGGAGATCCTGTATGCCACAGTATTCAATACACTCTTTCATATCTCTAATATCAGCAAAAGTAATAGGATTACCCCCTATTCTTTCATAAGCTTGCAAGATAGAATTAAAATCCCCCATAAGTATCCAAGGGTCCATCATATTATGAGACAGCACACAATTCAATCCATAGACTTTTCCTATCATTTGCATCATTGTGAGCATAGATTAAGGAAGCTATGAAGGAGATTCTAGTTGTAACTATGGTTACCTTAGCTTGAGAAGTTGCTTGGATAATATCAACTTCAAAGGATTCTCTCTTCCCCATAACCCAAATTCTACCACCAGCATGTTGTTGATGATTCACAAAATATCCCCACTGAGGGCATATTCTATTATAGCTATCTGCAGTTTTTGACATCTTTATTTTGGTTTCTAGTAGAGTAGCTAAACCAATCTTATTTCTCCTACAAAAGAGAGCAACATCTCTTTTATTATTAGGCCAATTCAGGCCTCTTACATTCCAATCAAGCAACCTATCCATGTCCATCAGGAAGTAGAATAGGTCCTGAGTGAACTATCTCTTGCACCAACACATTCTGATCTTCTTCTGCTGCAATGTCTCCCACTAGCAATTCAAAAGCATTTGTTGTAGATGTGGAGGCTCTATCAGTTGTTCTGTTCTTCTGTGCAGTTTTCTGCACTTGTTGCCATTCTGTTGCTGTAGGATTTTCAATTGGTTGCTTACCCTTCTCAGGTGCCTGAGGTTGTGCTGGAGCTGTGGGCTTGGCCTGCTACACCTTTTTAGGCTGCTTTTTCCTACATTTATCCTCACCATGCCCCAAAGCTTCACAAAAAGTACATTTAATAGGATTCCATTCATATGAAACTACCTAAGTAACAAGCTTGCCATGAACATTTTGATAGACAACTTCATCAGGAAATTAATACCCCATTCATAGGTACATCCACTAAAGCCCTCACATAGTTAATTCCTGCTTTTCAACTCTGTGTTTTTATCAACCATGATAGGATGTCCTATGTATGAGGCTGCAGATTTTGCTAATGCCCATGGGGCTACAGTATCTGGCATCCAGATCATGAAGCTTGATCCAGATAGGAACAGTGGTAAGCTCATCACTAGAGAAATCAATATCATCAGTCCATGGCCTCACTATCATTGGTTTGCTGTCAAAATGATAAACACCAGTTTCTAAAACTTCGTCTCTACCAGCTACAGAATCAAAGTGCACCAAAAGTGTTCCATTCTTTATCATCAAAACTCTATCAACACCATGTTGTTTTCAGATTCTTCTTATAAACCCATTCAAAACTTGAAAAGGGGGTTTAGCTCCCAAAACAACACACATAACCGAACAATCCTAGTATTCTACTTCCGAATGAATATCATCATGATTAATTTCACTATATTTTTGGCCATTTGATTCAACAGGGGGTACATATTGAAGTTTGAATCCAGTTGATCTGATCTTAGAAACATCAAATTTATCCCAAGGGGAATGAGATTTACCATTATGAGGAGATTTCGAAGCTTCCTTTTCAGCTTCATCTTCAACCTGGTCAGCCCAGGAGGTAGCTGAAAGTGGGGTTGTCTGATCAGGCTTCACGACATTGGTTGCAGGGTTCCCTATGGCCGGCGTTGTAAGAACTTTCTTAAGGATGTTCATTCCAGATGCAATCTGCTCAACACTGATCAAATCAAGCTCCGGATTCAAGTTTCTCGCCACATTTGCTGGATTGGGGGTTTCTCCGGCAGATACTATTTTCGGTGCCGATTGCTCCTGTGACTGAGACATTTCAGAATTCACACCTTTCTGTTGAGATTTAGTCATCTTCGGTTGCTTCTTAGGTCTTCCTCGATTGCCCTTAGCCATGGCTACAGCTCATGTTAGCATGGAACTAACATGCGCCGAGAGAGTTTTCGAAGGAAGAGTTATCTCTTTATAAAAACATGACACATTAACGGCTAAGATTAAAACATGATTCGATGGCCACCAGTTAGCGGTGGCCGTGGAAGAATCATCCTAACTTTCATATGGCTGCGCCTCGTGCAACGCAGGGTTAGAATAGTTGAGTGTAATTTAGACGCAACTATTATTTTGTTCCTATTTTTTTGGGCGCAGATAAGCTTTGGGGAAAAAAAACAGTAAATTAAACGTTCTTAATTTTGTGACTCTCTTAGTTTCCAAAAAAGAAAATTCATTCTATAATTTATCAAACAGATTGCATGACCACAAATACAAGGGTGTTGTAAGTTGGGAGAGAAGGGAATATGTGCAAAATTAAAACAAGGGTACTATTGGTTTAATTTTTTTTGAGGGTGTTGAATTTATTAAATAGGGTGTTGTATTGATGCGAACTGATAATAAATAGAGAGAATATTAGATAGTAGGAGGAATAGAGGCAGGTCTCTTATTCATAGTATATATTAGGTATATGCCCGTATTCTGCACGGTTCTTAATACATTACTAAAATCTAAATTATTATTAATCTGGTTAATTTTTTTATATATGTATCTTTTAAATTAATCATTCAAGTAACCTATTGATTGGACACTTTATCATCATTCATAACCCTTCAAAATTTCGAGTGTACTTCATATTGATTCGCATTTATTTTGGTAATATTAATTTATAAGAAGAACAAAAAAAAAAATTCAAATTCAGCCAATCCTTTAAAAGTCTATGATTTGGTTTAGATGGACCCGAACAAAATATTGTCAACCAAATAACATCTCTATCACAAATGGGTCTCAATTTTTTTTTCTTTTTTTTGGTGTCTGCAAGGAGGAACTTCCTTCCTCCTTGGGTGTGGCTAAAGGGCACCTCCTAACACACGGCCTCGGGTATTCCATGAATAAATTCGTGTAGGTGCTCCCCAGGAGGCTTGAACCCGTGACCTGGTGTATAAGCCGAAGCTTGTTTACCAGTGGGCCAACACCTCTTGGGTACAAATGGTCTCATTTTAATACACATTTCCCACTCTTTTTAATGGCAAATGTTGCAATTCGAGGAAGCATTGTTCCTGTACCTGAAGACGTTTGCTTTTACCCAGTCTTCTTGTATCAAGAGTTTCAAATTGATAAACAAAAACAAAGAATGCTACAAACTAAATATCTAGAAAACACATTTGAAAAGGTAAGAGAAAATTTCCATTTGGCTGAAAAAGTATTGGCGGCTTGTCAATGTCAGCTAACTTAAGCGGTATATCGCATTTTCCTTTAAGAATACCCCCTCTCCGGCCACTTTTTGAATTTTACGGTTGGCTTCTTTTTTTTGGACACTTTTACCCCCTTTCTAATACAACTCTACCCTTTAGCCTTATTTCTCTCCTAACTTTAAACTAACCCTCCTCTGATTTTTTGTCTTTACTTCAATCTTCTTCCTCCGTGGAAGTCATTCTTGAAGGATTTGTGTCCTGTCAGTCAAGTAGCAATTAATTGGGATTATAATATATGTGAATATATTATTGAGATAGCAAATTCGTACGATTTAGTAATCAATATGTTTAGCGAGAAACCGCTATTGATTGATGGACCAATTGGTTATTGGGCCATAGCTAACTTCGGTATGAACCTAATGGGTCACACATAAGTTAAGGAAACTGATCATGTGGGACTGGNCGTTGTTTGAGTGGGGGTGAGTGTAATACCCCAAGGATTTGATGGTTGAGGATTTAGCTTAAATGGATTGATGGGTACTACTCATACCACCAAGGTGCATCTTATTTTCAGGGAGCTCATTCTTTAGAAACTCCACAGTTAATCAAGCTTGGCTTGGAGTAGTATTTGGGATGGGTGACCTACTGGGAAGTTTCTCATGAACATGTGAGTGAGGACAAAGCATGCTAAAAAGACTTGTGGTGGTATGTGGGGTTAGTCCCCAACCAGGAAAGCTGATCTTGGTAGCACCACCAGCTTGTGTAGGAGGCTGGGGTGTTACAATCTCACTGATCTTCCTCTTGCCTAGCTCCATTGCTATGGAGATCTCAAGTCCCGTTCTATTGAACTGAACAATTTTATAAATTGTTCCTGGTTGGCATTTAATTGTGATGAATCACCAGTTGTTGGTGGAAAGTTTAGGGGTTTTACCCTTCCATTTTACTGCCGATGCTCTCTTTCTTCTCCTTTGTTATGTTCTTTCCCCTCCTATTCGTAGATTCTTTTTGGGTCTAGCAATTTTTTGTTGCGGTTGGCATCCAATTTACGAATGGTTTTCCCTTTTGCTTTGAGAATCTTATTCTCACCAATGAATCGCCTGTTATAGGTGGAAAGATTAGGGTTTTTAACCCTGTTGATACGATTGGGTTTAATACAATTTTATGTTGCATCAAACCTATTACTAAGCATTTACCTTTGTTTAGGTTTTCCATTGCCTTATCGAGACGGCTACCGACGGAAAATGGTTGGAATGGGTTTTGGCATGGCTCTATAACTGTATATTGGGATTCCTTGAATCACTTTCCAACAGCGGATGTTTGTGTTATCATTTGTAAGCTCATTGGATTAATGGGTATGCATTTCGTTTGGTGTGAATTGGTGTCTTGTTCGTCTTCATCTTGTTACTTTCTAACTTGGGTTTTTCTTCTCTGTAGAATGCCTATTTATGAGGGCTATCTCTTCATTGTCTCTCTGTTTTCTATTTGGATCAGATGCAATATTTTCAGCAAGTTTTTCTATTTTGTTACGAATTTTGTTTGGTTGCGTTATGTTTTAAGAGTCACTGATGTTTCCTCATCTTTTAAACAATTGTGTCGAGTTTGTTTGAACTCAAGAGTTCTGTGGTTGAAAAGTTCAGGTTTTTTTCCCTAGTTTCAGGTCCTATGGAACTTCTTGGATGCTGCAATGGTGTTGGGGTAATTTGGAAGTTAAAGATGGATTAAAGATTGTATGTTTTTTACTCCTTATGACTCTCTTTCTCTTGCTACTTCTTGGTATGATGAGTTTGTGGTTTTCTCTCAAAAACTCTTTAGGACTCTCAAAAGACAATACATTTTCGTTTCCTTTGAACTCACTCTTATACTTCTTAGAACTATGGCCTCACCCCTTCCATGGAGAGTGGATGATTATGTGTTGTAACTCACCTATTTCACCCCGAAAAGTTTTGTGGTTAAACTGGTTTTGCATTCATCTGTGGCAATTCATTTTCTTAGAAGTAGATGAGTCCTTTTTTGATGACTTTTGGAGGTTTGCTTTGGATGTAACTATGGTGATTTTTTTGACCATAGCTTGCTTAAGCTTGACGTTCTGCTATACTTTAATTGTTGGCTGTGTAGTAAGATGCACACTGTGGTGTATTTTTTATCAGTTGATTGGTTTCCCATCATCGTTTGTACGAGATTTTTTTTGCATTTGGTCTATTGTTCGTTTGCTCAACTTTATTTCATTTGTCTTATTTCTGATATGGAATGTAATTGGTGGCATCCATGATCTTCATGTTGAATTAATTTGTCCCTCTTACGCTTCTGGGATTACTTGCTTTTTCTTGGACAAGCTGGTGAAGGATTTTGGCATCTTTCTTGCTGGGTCAACCCTACTTTTTGGGGGCTGCTATATTTCTTTGTGACTAGTGTTGCAAACTCCCTTCATTATTGGCTGCATTTGATTCCTGATTTTTTCATTCTATGGATGTATGCAGTTTATCTAATGAAACTCATTAGTTATTTGCAGTTTTCTTTGTTCAGTTTGAGTGATTATGATCTTTTGTTTTTCTAGCTCACTTATGCAGTCAATTCAATGAGTTTTTTCTTACCTTCTCAGATCTCTCTTTGATCAGTTTGATGGCTTATGACACTTTAAATTTTTTAGCTCTTATCTATATAATCTATTAATCTATATTAAAACACAATGTTCCAAACCTAATTTCCCACCATACATGGTAAATTTTGCAGGTTTGTAACTCCTAACCTACTTTACTAACCATTAAAATAAATTAAGCTTTATTCTTGAATCACTTTATAAATAAATCTAATTATTAGTCTCATCATATCAATTCAATATCAACCGTTACAAGTTTTATGTTATTGCCATAACTTAATATAATTAAGTGGAGCAATTACAAGTAAAATTGTTGCTACTAATTACTATTGAATACTCAGATAAAATTGATAATAGAATCTAAATTTTCAATTGGTAACCTTTAGAAGCCACATAATTATAAATATATTAATTATTTCTAAGACTAATATTTTGAATATCGCCTATTACTTACTAATTAAGGTATGATTTAAAAATAATTATTTAATATAATATAATATCATTTTGCTAACTATTACTACATTCTTACTTATCTAATATAAACCGTTACATACTATTTATGTCATTATATTTGATTGTTATAATTAATTGGAGTCACTACAATACAAATAAATACCATGTGCTCTAACTATTGAAAATTCATAGAAAATTGATAACAATACAAAAATTTACTTGGTAACCTCTAGAATCCACATCCTTACTACTATTATCATATAATCTTCATCTGCCCATTGCAAACTATAAATAGGGAGAAATAAAACAAACTTTGAAATATTTATATATATATATGATTATGTAGATTCATCATACGCAAAATGTATATTCATCACTTTTCGAAATTCATGACCCATAACATGCACGTTTATCACTTATATGGGTTGAATCTTAACCCTTCATTTTCGAATTGG
>BSSO01004296.1:0-14791 GCA_030267885.1 Mesembryanthemum crystallinum
TATGGCTCCAGCCTCCATGTGCTTTGCCGTTACATATAGCAAGAAAAGAACACACACATCACAATAGTTTGTTGTCCTAGGGAAACAACCATTTAAGTGCACAAAGTTGACTTCTATATGATGGTAATTTCTTTCTTTCTTGGCGTTGTTAATGATCACCTTTTAACACATGGTTTTGGGTTCTTAGGTATTGCCTCAAGACATCTCAACCTTTAACTTAATATACAAATTGAAATTTGTTTACCAGTAGATCAAGCATCTCTCAAATTATAGCAACCTTAGCTTAATACGTCCTACACTTGTTTCCATATCACGCTCTACATATATTAGGGCAACCATAATGGTGATTGCTTGAAGTTGTCCAAAATGTCTAAGAAATAGCCCACCCGCCGGGCCGGCATTGTAAGTATGCTGTTTGAGCATCAACACATGTCCTAGTTTTCCAAACAAAATTATACTAATTATAATCGAAAATCTCGATTCTCTACATCTAAATATAACTGAACTAATTTGAACGAATTTTAATAAAACTAAATTGAATTGAAATATTTTTCTACTTGAAAGTACTTTCCTAAAACACACGTATCATCGTGAATTACATTGAAAAAATAATTATTACTAGTATTTAAGTAATAAGTTCCTACCAGGTACTGAGTTCTTGTTTTCCAACACTACAAATGTTAAGTATCACCTTCTTTTTTTTTTCCTTCTTTTTTTTGTGGGGTAATGTCAAGTAGTATTTACTTTGTCAATCAATTACTGCCCGTCGTTTGAGATGGTAAAAAGAAGAATATTAGTAGAATGCAAAGTATCTCACTATCTCTGTTTCTAAGAAGTCGAAGAGTCACATTATACATTTTTTTTTTAAAAAAAAAAAATGGCACATCATACTTGAAAATGTTTATTAGAATATGCTGATTGCTGATCAGTAACCAGTAACCACCACAGGAAAATTCAGCTAGTGAGAGAACATATATATGATTGTATTCGTTTGCTTGATATGGCAGAATCTAATACAAGATTTATCACGATTTGTCGAGGCAACAACACAGATCTAATCTCATTCAACACCTCCATATACCAAATGGACTAAAAGCATATATGCATATTAATATTCCTAAACAAGATATATGTTCCGGTCATATTGTTGATGTCGAGACAATCTAGTAAGCCTCTACCGATAGACTTGCAAATAGAAAGATCAATTTTTAAAAAGCTAATTTCAAATATGGCAACATCGGAGGTGAAAATATCACAAATCTTTATGTACGCATAAATTGTGTAGACTTGGTACATAGTATGTACACACTACACACGTAGTAAAGTACCCTATTTCTAAGAAAAGTAACCCCCGTTTTAAAGAAAAGTTGTCTTTGTTTCTCATGATTTTCTTAAGGAAATGTTTCCCCCTTTTTTTGAAGGAAAGTCATCTAATGAAATAATGAATAGTATATACTGGGTGTATGCAAGACTTACTGCAGGTAATAGTGTTGAAATGGTGTTACTGGGTAAATTTCAACTAGGAAAAAAAGTTTCTTTTATTTTTCAAATTTCTTCCTCGTCCGAGGGAGCAAACAGGTCTTTACACAATTCTCCATAGAACCTACCCACTAACTCAACAAAGACTGGGTTTTTCAGGTTCCTCCAGCAATAGAGAAGCTCCTCGACGTCCATCATGTCCTTCAGTTCGCCTTCTTCAACGATCATCTCCACTAAATACTTCTCGAAACTCCTACATGCATCTTCGACCTCAACGGGATCATCAGAGGCGTCTCCCGTACTAGCAACGCTGTTTCTGACATACACTGATGACACGCACCACTCTTTAGCGTTCACTCTCTCAGCGACGCTCTCACTGACAACATTTTCCATGACTCTTGTCCCTACTTTCACTTTTCAGCTCTGTGTGTGCCTTATGCTCTCAGAGAGATGGAAGGTTTCTCAAATATAAGCTCAAAAAATTTGGATAACAAAATAGTCCACTATTCAGTTACCTTGGCTTTGAAGGGAAACAATGCTTTCATTATTCTCATTTTTCGATTATGATTAGAAGTTTGGTGGATTTTGGAAGCCTGTTATTTGGGAACTAAGTTAGTTAATGGTAGGTAGAAACCTATGATTTGGGAACTGAGTTAATGGTAGGTTAAGGTATGATACTGGTTGGATGGGCAAAGGGAAAGGAAGTTGAATGAATGATGAGATAATTGGTTGGGGTTGGTGATATTGGTAACTCTTTGAATTTGCTTTTCTGAAGTTGAAAGTAAGAGGGTTCAAGGGCAGTGAAATCCCATGAAATGAATGTCACTGTCATCTTAATCGAACGAGCCACTACATGTTTGGATGCTAAAGAAAAACTACTAGGGTATCCAAACTTCCTTTTGACAGTCATTAGAGCTGCTTGATGCTTGAACATATTCACATCTAGCCCCAAAAGATATAACATGAGTATCGAGACAACAAGGTACTGGGGATTATCTCATCTACGCCACAATCTGTGAGAGGCAGTAGATAGCTTAAGCCTACATAACAAACTCGATCAAGGAGATCAAACAAAAATGTAGAAACCACAAGGTAAAGAAATACCAGGCAGACAATGACATAGTTACATAACTCACATGACAACCCAGATAGAAGATAGTTACTGTACATAACTTACATGACAACCCACGTACACACGCCTACATAACAAACTTGATGGGAGGTGGAAGCTGTTAGCCTGTTATTAGAATTGCTATGATAGGTGTGGGATAGGAGAAGAATATGAGTATCGAAACATGTAAGTATACTAATAGTACCACAAAAACTGACTTGACCTGAAAACCTGACCTGTTTTTTTGGGTTTTGACACTATTTCTTCGACCCGAACCTGGAAGTAACCCGAGAAAATAACTTAAAATGGATTTGACCAAAATATCTACCTGACTCGAACCCGAAACCAAATCCTGTCGGGTCGACTTGTTTGACAGGTACAAAGTACAACCTATAGTTGTGGAATCATGAAAGACTATACAGACAACAATTAATGAGCGTGTCCAAGAGATCAAAGAAATATCACATCCTCTCATGAGATAAACTGCTTATCTCCGACTGAATATCCAACAAACCATTCAGCGAAATCCATCCATTGGCATTTCCTCTAATTCAACAAAAATTATTGTGTTCTGTGGAGCAAAATTTATCTCAGTATAAACAACCAAATTCCTCAGGTTACAAAAAATGATGTGATAGGCAAAAAACATTAACTCTTAATGTTTCCAGTGAATGATAAATCATCAGTAATCAATCATATATATGTAATGTACTGCAAGAACACTATCATACTGACAGCTAAATGCAACAAACTGGGAAACTAGCCCAACTCTAGCGATGCTAAGCTTTTATACCTCTTGTCGCAGTGGAACAAAATAATACTAGTGTGGTTTCGGTTTATGACCATCAACTGCAAAGTTTCTCGTGGCAACTGGCAGAGCCAAGCGAATTCCATCGTACTCAGGCTTTGCTTCGATTTGGCAACCCAGACGGGACCTACACAAGCAATTACATAGGTCAAATACACAGTGACAGAATTTAAGGTTAACAAGAGAACAAAGTAGAGATAGAGGCTCACGTTTCCGTAAGCCCAAAGGCAAGATCCAACATGTCATTTTCTTCATCAGTTGGTTCCAAAAGTCTGTTGTAGTAATCCATATCCTACCAAAAAGAACAATTTGTCACAAATTTGGGGCAAATTTGCAACTACCTTTTGACTACTACAGATATTTGATCAATTTACCATCACAATAATGTGACAAGTGGAACATGCACATGATCCTTCACAGGCTCCTGCAACAACATCAAATACACTTAGGTTAATAAGGGAGATGCTTGGCAATATGTTACCCAAGTACAACTGAACAGATTGGGTAAATAAGGAAAAAATAAGCGAAACAAGCCTAATATATCCTTCACATGAAGGTAATGAAATCAATATAGTATGTTTACTACATTAAGTTAAGGAAAATATTTACAGTACACTACTTGAGTACAAAATTACGAAATATGTATAAACAAGTCTTATTAATCGCANGAAAAAAAAAACTCCTATAAAGGAATTGAAGGATGGATGGCATACAACAGTAAGAAAAAAAGGCACCTGAAAGGAAGCCTGTTATTTGTCAGTAAAGATTCAAGAACAGTGGAATTTGTACCTTCGAGTTCAACGTCATTTGAATGAGCAGCTTCTAACATGTTCGTGCCAACAGGAACCTTGATATGCTTCTCCGTTCCATCAGTTTCAACAAATGTGACATTTATTCTGTTATGATACAACCCACAAGGACTTTAGATGATGAGTAACAGAATGCAACCCTAAGTGACGTAAGAAAAGCACACTACGTATAATGAAGGCGGCAAACCACCACAAAATCACATGCCTGTAATGCACAGCAGATCATTACAACATTAGACGTTCATCGCAAGGATTAATGCAGAACTCCATCCCGATTGCACTCTTAATGTTCAGTTTTCTTTTTAATAGTTTTTTAACAGTTTAAAACCTATGTTCTAATATCAGCTCGATGCGAGAAAAGGAAATGGCACATACGTTTGCTTCTCTTCATTCCCGTCCTTGCATGAATCAGCAGCAGCTGTGGTACAAAAATATTGATGCGTCTGAATGAAAACCACATTACGTCACATAACCATTTTGTATATAAGTAGGCATCACAAGCAGAAACAGTATTACCTCATAATCAAACTATAAATAGCAATCAGATTATAGGGGACAGTTTGATTGCAGAGTAAAATAATAAGTTTTCACTTCTCCATTATTGTTCTCTCCAATTAAACTGTCCCTCCAAGTTAACCCCGCTAGTCCATTTCTGTCAAATGGTACTACTCTTAAAAGGTAGTTTCTTGCAAAAATGATTATAAAAGGAGTTCAACATGATATTGTCTCTCCACCTTGCCCACTTGAATTCTTGCGACTCCATTTTGTCGCTAGCCACAGCCCCACCCTTACTACCCATCCTCTTCCATCTCCCAATTCACCACCATAACTTCTCACCTGGAGGCTGGCAAAGCCCCCTTATGTCACCAGCCAAAGTCATACTGGCTACAAGAGAGTCCCATTGACGATTAAAAGGTAGTCATTTTTCTTCCCTAAACCCTAAAATTCACTTCTTTCCTCCCTTCTCCCTTCTACCAACCCTTTTCCCTGTACAGCGGTAGACATAGGTTGAGGAACGATGGGCCTTCTCCTTTTTGCCATTAAAGATGGTCTTTAAAAGGCATATGGTAATAGATTGGAATACAGAATCCATAACAATAAAGACGTGCTCTTTCATAGGCAAGCTTAAGCAGCACATATTGATCAACTTCCTCTGCATGAATGGACCAAGACCTAGTGTAAAGTGTTAAATGCTTATGTTAATATGAATAAAAAGACCCTTCCTTAAGAAAGACCATCAATGATGATGGATGAATAGAAGTGGGCACAAGGCCTGCCTATCTTGCTGATCACCTTTCCTTCATTTCTTCATTTGCCTTCGACCAAATCAAGGTGAAAAGCGACTTTGGGGGAAGGTGGAGAGGTGGGATGGAGGGGCAAGCTGATAGAGGGGAGGGGCAAGATGGATGGGAGTGTGAGTGTTTCCATGAAAACAATTTCCTCTTTCAGTATGAAGGAAATTTCAGATATCAAAATTTTGATGTGATCCTTTTCATGTCCAATTTCTGGTGAAGCCAAAAGATTCACTACCTTTTGGCTTTGGAATATAATGGATTAAATCAAAATGGCTACTAAAGTTGTCTGCACTTCTTATTATTGTGCAAATGCTGATAGTCGTTGCACTTCGGCAACGGTCAAAGGGAAACAGTCTCTCTGTTCTCACAAGGGTAAAGCTGCGTACAACCGACCCCCCCTTACCCCACCTAGGCAGGAGTCTCTTTTGAGGCACTGGGGTAATGTTGATGTTGATGTGGACAATCAAATAAGATGATATGCTCTCATTTCTTGGTGATCATTAACCATGACACTGAACCAGATATCATACATGATTTAGTCAAATTAATTTAATAAAATGTCAAGATATGAATGATAGATACCTGCCGAGGGTGCAGCAAAGATTGTATCCTGCTAGAATATGCATGTGCATATGGAGTCCTTGGTATATATGCCAATTGGCCTAGCAAAATGAAATAAGTTGGGTGTCAAAATAACTTAAACAGCAAAGTCTAGTTCATCCTAGTAGAATATTCATATGGGATGCTTTAAAGCATAAGTAGTCATAACCACTCACAAAAAACATTTCAATATACCTTTCTCTTCTACCTCTACCCCATTTCTGCTCTCACTTCTTACTGACAGCTTTATAGATTCTTACTGTTGTATGCCATTTTTCTTGTCCCATTAAATTGTCAAATTTTAAATTCTAAAGACTAACAAGAGTCTTTTATTGGTGGAAAGTATTTTGAACCATAAAACTTTAGGCTATTCAGAGTAATATTTATGTTGGTTTTCCCAAGATTTGACAATCACAGTAGAACGGGGGAAGTATAATACAAAGGCTATGGCGTGAAAGATGAAAAGCAGTTTGGAATATAATTCGTAAAAGAGCAGAAATCAGGTAAACCTATTGTAAACTCATCATCTACTTCTCTTTACTTTTATGGATGATTTAATTATTTGCTTCACTCTTATGTTCTGCTCAAGTTCATTGCTCACTGATATCCATATCTCATGCCCAACTCCCGTTATTGATTATAGTGATACAATACTACTAATCTTTAAGTGGCAATTAAATGAGAGCAAAGGCCGAAGAACATATTATGAATAGCAGCTGATAAAATGACTGTGATCATCTACAGAAGATCAAGATGAAAGAAAAAATAAGGCTTAGTTAGTTACCAAGAGATCTTATTGGTTCTCAATTTACAAGCAACTTAAAATTTCATATTTGAAACTTGTACAACAAATGAAATATTTCAAGGCAATAACTGAATATGGACCAGTATACAGATATTACAGGTAAAGCAGAGTTGGAAATCCAGGATTCATTAAGAAGTCCATTCGAGTTATACTGATTACTGAATACTAACAGCCGCCTCATGCCACGGTACTGCAAGAAGAATGATCAAGAAAACACTTCTAGGGACAAGAGTTACCACACTCCTACTTATGCATTAAGTTCTCCTAATATGACCATATGCTTACTACATGATGATAAGAGATTATAAATGCTAAACTCCCCTATCATACTCAGCATGAAACAGATATTCTTGAAACAGATACTAAACCAGGCTAGAGAAAATTGAGTAAAGCAACTTGAAGGCTTGTTGTGACATGATGCAAGATAACATCATGACAAATCTTGGCTTACTTATCAACACTACTAAGTGGCGCATTTTTCAGCTCAAAATCTGTTTCAGGATTATATTTTAGAGCTCAAGTGAAAAGAGTAAAACAAAGTGCTGAAGAACAGATACCTAAAGACTAAAGAGTATCTGCAAAGCCTAGTTCTATAAGGAAAGCAAAGTGGACAAAAGCTGGACAGGATAGCAATCACTCATTATGTAGTGGTTGCAAATTATTGTTTTCCCAAGTTAACCAAATTACATTGTCACCCAGTGCAGGCCCCACCAATGATGGAGTACTACGGTACCTGGACTCATAGACCATGATAGGATATAAGAGTGGAGCCAAGGGTTAGACATAGAACTTCAAGTTGTTCAATTTGTTTTGAGACTAATTTTAATCATACAATTGTTAAATCTTCTATTGGGTATCCAAAGCTCTCACAAATTGGAATGAAGCACAAGTAACAAAGGTGCATCATGAAGTTGATAATACGGAACGTTATCCCTGTGAATGCAGAAGTTTGAGCATGCTTCCTTTTGCCTTAGCTATGGCACCAATTCCTAGTTTTATATATGCTAGAGAGCCTCAAATCACGAGATTTCAACTAGTGCCTAAGACAGTTATTCTTATTTTAAGCTCAACCCTAAAGGCTTTGTATTTGTGACCTTATCCTCGAAAGTCCATAACTTCTTCAGTTAGCACAGGATAGCATAACATTGATGTGCCTATTCATTAACAGTGGCTGTCTTTAACTTCAAGCAGCAGACCACTAGTCCAAGGCTCATACAAGTAAACGGTAAACCCTAGTAAGACCCTCAAGATAGAAATCAGTACATGTGCTTCTCTTAGCAATCACCTTGAATTTTCCTAAATTTTCTTGTTGTCCTGCTATAGAGATCAATTCATTCGATATGGAAGACTTTAATCGATGAACAACGAAGCACAAAAAGCAAAGTATCGGGTCCAACATTCTATAAATCGGGTTTAGTCAGCTCAGCTGCATCAGATAACCAAAACTAGTTTACAAAAAGCTCTCAGATGCATGGACATTGAAACCCTCTATCACCAACCCAACAACAACAAAAGCAACCACCCCACAAGCTCAAATTATTAAGGAAACAAAACGCAAATTCGAAGAGACAAAAATCAAACCTTGAGTAAGTTTCTTGATTGCTCGTGCTCCAAAACTACAAATTCTAGAAACCAACATAGTGTTGGCTGATTCAAAAACGGAAAAACCACCCAGAATC
This sequence comes from Mesembryanthemum crystallinum, assembly GCA_030267885.1. Taxonomy (NCBI): domain Eukaryota; kingdom Viridiplantae; phylum Streptophyta; class Magnoliopsida; order Caryophyllales; family Aizoaceae; genus Mesembryanthemum; species Mesembryanthemum crystallinum. The sequence goes on from BSSO01004296.1 coordinate 8,587, forward strand.
TGGAAGCAAACCAAAAATGTCTTAATTAACCCAACACAGTCATACAATTTGAACTTGGATGCAACAAAAAGTAGTGAATTTGACACAAAATAAAACACTTTGCAAAATGGGCAGCTCAGACATAAGAAATAATATTGGCGTGAAATCAACAATGGGTCTAAAGAGAAACAAAGCTCGATCAAAAGCCAATTAATAAACAACAAAAGTTAAGAAATTTCAACATGGCAATTTTAAGTAGGGGAAAAATGAAGTTATCAAAGGAAAAAAAAAGTTTGACAAACCTCGATGGGGTACGAAATTACTGCAATGGCAAAACAAATGGAGTCCTGTACTCGAAAATCCTCTATTTCTCTCTCCAACGAACCGGGAGGTAAAGAGAGGAAGAAGGGGTTATAGACAGCGCTGGAGCAACCAAAGAAGAAGAAAGGTTACAGGAGTGAGATTGAGAAGAACTGAAATAAAGCTAAACCCTTGTCAACAAAAAAAACAAAAAGAAAAGGAAAAACAAAGAAACAAATACAGAAAGAACTGCAGATATCGGAACTGAAATAAACCAAGAATAACTAACCTTTGTCAAAAATAAATAAATAAAGGGTAGATTTCGTTGAGGTGTAATAAGGTTTAACGTATTTACACGTAGTATATGGACGTTTTAAAAAATACATTGAGTTATATTACTTTCGAAAAGTTGAATGCAAATGAAAATTTCGATTTCTAGAGCAAGTGAAATGTGAAAAAAAGTCTTTCTAAAAGTTTGGAGGTTTGGTACAACTATTAGCTGAGGAGTATTTACTTATGTCATCAATTTAATTTTAATGGGTGAGTAGCGCAATAGTGCACACCCCACTCGTCCCAGTAATGGCTAGGGTTCGAGTCTCAATACCCATAAAAAGTGGGTGGTTTCCTTACCCGTTTCACAAAAAGGGAAAAAAAATTAACTTAATTTTAAAATGTTACACTTGAAATAGTTTTTCGAAATGAGTAGCTTATAAACTACTACTTTAAACATAGCCTAACAAATTAGGTTAATATGTCTTGATAGGGATGATAATGGGGGGATAGAGGCTGATACATCCCCAAGTGAAGGGGGTATGGAGGAGATTTAGGTGGGTGGGGGAGTTGGAATGGATATTAAAAATGTTACTTGGAATGAATAGTGTAGCAGGTGTTTACTATTTGCCTTTATGCCCGCTTCATAATCTTGATAATAGTCTAATTCTCAAATTGTTTAATTATCCTTAGTAGTACGTTTTCCATTAAGGGTCATAGTTTAGAGTTGGATGATTGAAGAAAACAGGGTAACAGAATGAAAATCGAAAATGGTCAATCGAACCCAGAATTGCACAACACACCCCTAACCTAAGGCATGGAACATGAAAGAATCCCTTAAATTACCTTCCTACCCTCGATCAGGATATGGAAGTGGTGGTTGACAATAGCCAAAAACTCATCCATAAAAGACCTCCAAACTGAAAAATAAAGGCCAAACATTATGTCCACTTATTTTAACACTCAAAAAGCACAAACCAATTATTGCCATGGCTAGACTAGCAAACTTATATGGTGTAACTGAGAGCCTACCACTCATCCCAAAGGTTGCTGACATCCAAAGGACATCCCCCAGATCTACCAAAATTAAATGCCATGCCAAAAACTTGGAAGAAATTCAAGTCCATCATCAATGCTCATTGGCAAACAACAACAACAACACCACCACCACAACAAGGAGGTCAGTTATAGGCCTTGCCTCAGTTGCTTTGCTTGCTCAATTTGGTGTCAACACATCTCTGGCTGAGGAAAATAATGGGTTTTGGCTCGATGGCCCTCTTCCAGGATTACCTCCTGTTGAAAACAGTAAGTTTATATATAAATTAGTAATTATATTTCATTATGAAAAAAAAAAAGATTGATGATTCTCTTGTTTTCTTCGGAATCTGCTCAGATATAGTAGTCACGACTAGTAAATCTAGAGCGAAAGAGTATACTGTAATGAATTTGAATTTTACTCCATATTAGAGAGCATGTTCGGTAATGTCAATTATTTCAAGACATAACCCGAGTATGTGTTAGATGTTTGGTTTGAATTTATCGTCTAATGAAATGACGTGCTGAGTTCGTAAACATATATAAAAATCCGAATGTTGCTAAATAATTTGGACTATTTTTGATTAATGGTTAGATCAAGGAGGCAGCTGGGAGGAAAACAGAGAATATGGAAAGAATGAAAGCAATAAGTCAAAACCAACATAGTTCATCAATTAATCTAGAATGATAATGACATGTTCTTTATGGGATTTCTTAATACAGTATTATTTAATTGCAGAAACTATCATTATTGGTCCATTTTCAGCCAAAAGTTGATATACACCTATAATGTAGGTTATGCTCTTCATTAAATATTTACCCCTTCTTTTTTGTGGGATATGACAACAAGAAGGCTGATCTTCACTGCAGAGATTGCAAATGAGAAAACAGGAACAAGGTCTTTCTTGAAGAAGGGTCTCTACATGGCCAACATTGGAGTAGATGGAAGTGCATACAGGCTAAGGAAATACTCTTTTGATCTTTTGGCAATGGGTGACCTAATAGGTCAAGATGCCTGGAACTATATCAGAAGGTACCTTCGCCTTAAGGGTACTGTCATGTACTATGATTTCGACAAGGTCATCTCTGCAGCGCCTGTCGATGACAAGCAGCCTCTCACAAATCTTGCAAACCGGTTGTTCAACAACTTTGAAAAGGTAAAACAAACGAGTTCAATCTGATGCTCTGTTTGGTTGGACGAAAAATGTTCTCCCACCTGTTGGTGCCTTGCTAGCTACCTTGAGAGGTTTCTAATGAAACCAAATCAGCAAAATGGAAACAACTTTCATTTAACCAAACAGAATCTTAACCTGAACTGAATATATTCTCAGAGCTAACGGTTTCTGGTTTATGAATATTTGGCAGCTTCAAGATGCTGTGAAACTCAAGGATCTGCCTCTGACAGAATCATGCTACCAGGACACAACAGTCATCCTACAAGAGGTGATGGATAGAATGGCATAGCTGTCAAAATTCTCTTTTACTATACTATATTGTGTCAATTCTGAAATTGTAAATCGAACACGCAATTCAATCAAGCAATCAACCAGTTAAACACAGTTTCTGACATTAACCCGATAGATCATACAGATTTTATATACCTTGAGAAAAATACAGGTATAGATTCATAGGAATAGGAAAATAAAAAGTTAATACAAGTTTGTGAATAAATCAAGCAGGCAACAAGCCCCATTCTCACAAATACAAATTTAACAATTCATTTTACTAACCACTATACAAAATCATTCCTGATCTATGTTAGAATATGGATATCTCTTTCCATCTCTCTTAAGCCATTTCTATCCCCTTATCTTCTCTTAAGCAATGATAATTAGCCAAGAAAAATACAACACCTGCTCACACAGGATCTGGGATTGATCCTCGAGATAAAATCATCCATAGCTCAATCGAGACTCGAAAGAGCGCACATTTGTCTGGCGTCGAGGAATCCCGATCTCACAAGCGTTGACACGAGCCGCAAACCGGAGAGAACAAAGTGACTCGCCGAGTGATGAGTTATCAGGAGAGATGTTAACAAACATCAAGGTCTTCGAGTCCCCACCAAGGCAAGGCTATTACACCATTAAGACGAAGATGATTAAACATTTTTTGTATATTTCTAGAGCAAAATAACAAGTCAACAGTAAAGGGTAATTACTACAACATAAAATTTTGAAACCAAGTTTTCCTACAACATAAAAGCTTGTGTTGCTAGATTGTATGGCAATAGATATTGTAAGCCTTTAGATACTACTATGAATAGGAAACAGATAAAATTATTGATTAACATGTGCAATTGACCATGAATCTTGAATCCTCTTCTATTAGCATATCCATATGATCCTTGTTTCAAAGATCTATTAAAACGCCTTTGTGTCTCCAATAATTTAACTCCATGTGCTATAACATTGACTTGCTAAAAACCACATTTGGAAAATAGTCAAAAACTGTTGAAGTCAAGTAGACTCCAAGATCCACGAGTTTTTGATACATTGAAGTCCTGTAGATGTGCCATTTATGACTCATCACAGGCCAGCTTAAAACATCTGGAGATGTCTCTAGTTGGGGATCAGAAATGTCACATGTCAGCTACTAAGTACGTACACAAAAAGTCAAGTTCATCATCACTTTGCCCGACTAATCTCATGGGCCTTGAAGTTAGCGGCCAGGAAAACCTCTAGTGGCCCCCAAGGGGAATAAATCTAATAACTCATAGTCTCTTACCAGTTGAGCTGCCCGCTCAGGGTTCAAAAAGTCGAGTTCATCATCATGCCACATCATACTTGGAAGTTTTTAAGTGAATATGCACTTAAGATAAGCTACCTGTGAAAGAACCAATTCAACCAAAAGCTTAAGCTAATGGTTGGAGGTCCAATCAATTATAAACCTCCTAATACCACCTTAGGCTATCATTGTATTCCTTTTTTAAATGTCAGACTGTTAGATTAGTAAAGATTTGGGGAGGCCACAATTGAGATCTAATTCAGCACCTCCATATATCAAATCGAATTCGAGCGTATGAATAATATACCTGAAGAAGATATGTCAGTTTGGAGTTCCTAAATGGTACATGGTCCTCCCTTTTTGCCAAAGCGAATATGACATCACTTAGAGAGGACAAGCTTTTATTGATGGCCTGACCAACAGAAGACAAAAGTGTACAGTTTGTGAGAAGCTAAGTAACAAAGGAGAGACCAACTTGTTAAGGTAAGAAACATGCAAGAAATATACTTGTGTTTCCTTCAATCGATCTCCAGTAGACCCACTCTTTGAAAGACGCTCACTTCCCGCAAGATCAATTAGGTTAAGCACACCTTGTACTTGTTGTTCAGTGCTCTACCCAAAACACAAGCCACAAAAGACATACTTTAATCAGTACCTCATATAGGAAGAAAAGAAAGAAAAAAAAAAAAACACAAACAATATGACACATATCTGCCAATTGTGTGATACACCAAGATTTTCAATACCTCATTGACACCTGATATCCTTAAAGTGAAAACAAAATGACTTCGGGATGATTGCTCGTTCATCAGAGTCTTGCCTACGGATCTGCGTAAAACGACATACTATATTGTAAACCCCCACAAAAGTGTACAGATTTTCAGTAAATGCCACTGGCAACACATATATGATATTAGTTATGAACTTTAAACTATAAATAGCAAAATCAAAATTCTGAGCCAAAAGTTTAGATTGCAAAGCAGTATAATACAGCAGCTTTTAGAGGTAAATTCATACTTTCATGAAAAAAATCAGAGAAAAACAGTTCCTATGTTGGAACACTCTCAGGCATATCAGAGACATAATACCTGCTTTGTGCAGCCTTATCCAGCAGATAAGAAACCTCTCTAGTACTACGGACATCAACTACGGTAAGATCAGAGACGTGTGTATTGCCATTTGCGTCATGCTTGATTGTGTACTGTTTTCCAGCACTGGCACTGCCATTCTCTATTGAGCTTGATTTATTTGTTGCCAGTAAATCACGGATAGTTTCATTGTAGATTTCCAACATTGACACCTACAATTAGTACAGTAAGGTAAGTACAAAAAAATGGTTCTCCAAAAGCAATAATAAATAATTTCAAGCAGTATAAAAGAGCTTCTTTATCCACCTGCAAATCATATTTCCATCCCTGAGATTGTAGAGCCTGCCTGGTCTCAAAGATCTGCTCCAATGAGCGGGGAATCAATCCTTTCTTCTCGGGGTTTCCTGGACTGCCCATCATGGTAAATGTTTTACCTGAACCAGTTTGACCGTAGGCAAAAATGCAGACCTGAAAGTACAAGCAACGCATTTCAAAGCTAATAAAGATTTATGTCATGAAGTAATGTACCAAGAGAACACCCAAACAGAAGTCGTAGGTCATAGCACAACAAGAAGTCTTAGTGCATGGTATGAGTATTCTCATACTCATTTCCAGAAATCAGATTCTGCTGCCAAAAATAGCAAAAGACAAGGATAACCGTACATCCTTGGAACCAAATAACAACTTGTTTAGTACTCCCTCCGTTTTTTTTTATATGACGTTTTAGATTTTCGTGTCCAAGTTTGACTATTAAATTGTGAAAAATTTACTTTGCTTCACAATATGAAAAAATATTTGTTGGATTCGTA
>BSSO01004297.1:0-14787 GCA_030267885.1 Mesembryanthemum crystallinum
CACTTCCAATAGGCATGCATATTTTTTTGGTTTCATTCATGCCTAATTAGATAAGACTATAAACGTGAGTGAAATTTCATTTTCAATGCATGCATTATGTGATGCAAAATTTTACATTAAAGCGAATAGACATGTAAAATTTCAAGAAAAAAATATTATACAAATAAACTCATAAAAAGAAAGAAAAAGAAAAATGTGATAATGATATTATAACAATCAGCTTATCACAGTTCTAATTCGTGCATCGCACGAGGTACAAACTAGTTATATATATAAGGTAAAAAGTATAGCTGTGGTGATTATTTCTTGAATATAGATGCACGATTAATTAGTCCTTGTCAAGTGGTAACTAGTAATTAATTCCCCTTTCAAACAAACGGAAAAAGAGTTGATATCATGATTCTTGTGTAGTAGTTGTGATTCTTCTTTCATTTTTACTAACTCCAATAATGTTATCTTGTAGAACTTAGCATAGTCTCACTGATTTTCTTTTCTTTTCTATCAGTAGATTTTCGCTTTGATAATGTCATAGTTGTATTATTTCTATTATCGTACTTTCTCAAGACATTTTATTTTGGTAATGTCCTAAATTTTGTCTTCAAAATTGAGTAGGTTAAAAAGTAATTGGATTAATCGGATTGGATCGAACCTAAAACTTATAATTCGGATTGGATTCGGACTCAAAACTTCGAATCCAAATTAATTTCGGATCAGATTCAGACTCAAAATCTGGGTCCAAACTTTTTTGGATTGGACTTTTGGTCCAATCCAAAATCCGAACTTACAAGTTACACCCCTAAGATTTTTTATTTTATTTTATTTTATTTTTTGGAAATATGGGTACTAATAATCTTCCATAAGGCGATCTGACAATAATAATCTCACATGTCACTTTTACCCAAAATAATCCCACATATTAGTCCACCATAACAATACTAAACTAAATGATAACAGAGTTAACTTTCCGTTAAACCAAATGTTCAACCATCCTAACTGCATTCTGTCGGTGCTGACACCGTTGTCCAGCATTGGTCCCTCTCCACGTGCCCAACCAGAAGCCCTTGACCACACCCTCCTCCAAGTCACGTCGCTCGGAAAATTCGTCTTCTCCAAATATGGCACTGTCTCTTGCAACAACTACCACCCCACTACCTGGGAGAAGGTTGTTATAAAATCTTGTAGCTCAAATACTATATGGATAAGATCGATAAGTCGCTGATGTGAAATTCGTCACTGATCTCAACGATGAGATCTTGAACAGTGACCATATTAGATCAGTGTTTGCATACTTTCAACATCGATTCAAGATTATTGCCGAGCTCAACCACTATTTCGGGAGGGGGGGTGGGGGAGATTTTAACGAACTTGACTAGATTTGGAAGGGGGAGATCTCAACGAACTTGACATCTACGAAGGGGCAATTCTCGGGCCACGTAATTTACAGGATGGTATCTTGGGGGTCTTCGGCTATGTTTGGCAAAATTAGCTGTTAGCTGTAGCTGTTTTAAGATAAATGAGGAAAAATCAGTATAAATTAGGTAAGAGATGTTGCAAAATGGCAACAAAATAGCTGTTTTGCAAGCTTTAATTGAAAGCTTGCATTGGTAGCTTCTCAAAAAAAGAGGTAGCTGTAGCTGTTTTTAAAAAAAAATCTGGCAAAGTGTTTGGTTGCTGAGAGTAACAAAGAGAGCTGAAAGCTGAAAGCTTAAAACTTAAAGCTAAAAGCTAGCTGTTTTGCCAAACATAGCCTTCTTGTAGGGCTTGTGGAGAAGGGTCGGGTGGTCAACGGTATCAGTGATCGCTTGTGTTGCTGAACAAAACATGTTAACGGAAAGTCAACCGCTGTTATCATTTAGTTCAGTATTGTTGGGGTATACTATACTCTGTAAGATTATTCTGAAGCCAAAGTGAGATATGAGATTTTTATTATCAAACCACCCAAATGTGAGATTATTAACGTCCATTTTTCCATCTTTTAAATACTAAATTACCATAATGACAAAACTTGAATATCACATAAACTCAAAACGACACAGCACATAGCCAGTAGGAACTAGGAACAAGAAAATTGAACTCCAACGACGCCCTGTTGAAGTTGAAAGATTGAACCCTCCTCCCTCCTCCCTCTTCCCTCCTCCCTCCATCCCAAAGCGCCGTAGAATATCAGTTGGAGCCGCTTTCCTAGTTCGCTTGCCGCCGATAGCAAAAATGCTAAGCTTCAAAACATTGTTGGCCAAATCCACGAAAAGGAAGAACAAGAACAAAATCAAGACAAGAAGAAAAAGAAACAAGAGTATTATTGCCCACCAAAATGGCACCATTGTTTTGCAGGATCAAGAGCCTGTAAACCATTTAAAAGAACAAGAACCAGAACCAGAAGAAGAAGATGACCCAGAAGAAGGTTTCAGCTTGAAAACCTCAGCCCCTTCTCACAACCATGGAGTTCAACCACTGGGAAATCTTTTCCTCTCCTCATCTTCCCATAATTCCAGAGATACAGGATTAGGTAACCTTAAAGTGATAACTGATGAGCTTGTTCTTGAGATTTTAGGGCTTTTGGATGCTACCCATTTAGGTATTTTAGCCACTGTTAGCAAATCTTTCTATGTGTTTTGTACCCATGAGCCTATTTGGAGGAATTTGGTTTTGGAAACCCTTAAAGGTGGGTTTTTGTATAATGGGTCATGGAGAACAACTTACATTGCTTCTCACTTCCCTTGTTTTGATGTAGCAAAAATTGGGTCTAGGGGTTTGGCTATTAGAGACTTTTATTCTGATTATTTGTTCCAAAGTTGGCTTTGTGCCAATCTTGAGATGAAACCTGAATGGCTTCAAAGGGATAATATAAAGAGGAGGAGGGGGATTTCTGTTGAGGATTATGTGTTGAATTTTGAGGAACCAAATAAGCCTGTATTGTTGGAAGGGTGTTTGGATAGTTGGCTTGCAATGGACAAATGGGATAAGGACTATTTGATAAAGACATGTGGGGATGTCAAGTTTTCGGTTGGCCCGGTGGAAATGAAGCTTGAGGACTACTTCAGGTATTCTGACCTGACAAGGGAAGAAAGACCGTTGTATCTGTTCGATCCTAAGTTTGCAGAGAAGGTTCCAAGGTTGGGCAAGGAATACGAAGTTCCAGTGTACTTTAGGGAGGACTTGTTTTCTGTTTTGGGTGAAGAGAGGCCTGATTATAGGTGGATTATTATTGGACCTGCAGGGTCTGGTTCTTCATTTCATATTGATCCTAATTCCACATCAGCTTGGAATGCTGTAATTAAGGGGTCGAAGAAGTGGGTCTTGTTCCCTCCTGATGTTGTACCACCTGGAGTCCATCCTAGCCCTGATGGTGCAGAAGTGGCTTGTCCAGTTTCAATAATTGAATGGTTCATGAATTTTTATGGAGCCACAAAGGATTGGCAGAAGAGACCAATTGAGTGTGTTTGTAAAGCCGGTGATGTTGTATTCGTGCCTAACGGGTGGTGGCATTTAGTTATCAACCTAGAGGAATCAATTGCTATCACACAGAATTATGTTAGCAGGTAATTCCTCTATATCTCTTTTTATTAGAGAACACTGCTATTTGTTGATATATTCTTTTCAGACATCTTAACACAGTTTATGAGGTTGACTGTAGGAACTATGCTAAAAACTTGTTTGGAGGGGGTGGGGGGAAGAAGTTGTCACTTAGAAATGATTGAAGTACTAAATATTTGAAATCTTGCAAGTGGTTGAATGAAAATATTAGTAATTGGTAATGGCAGATACTTTCACTTTCTTTGAATCACTCTTTTGTGTCGCTGTTTACAGAAGACTGTTGTGTTATAGTCTTGTCTGGGGTGGGTTGAGCTCTTCATCACAGTATCATTTTATTGCCTTCAAACTTCATATACCACATACCGCATATATCTATCTATTCATGGTACATTGCTGTTTACATAGCACAGCAGAAACTTTTGTATGTCACCGCAAAGCATATGACACATGTTGTGGAAGAGTCTTTATTGAGTAAAGAACCACAGCAGTATTGGCTGAATGAGAATTTGAAGGGACAATATGAACATTATGAAGGAATGAATCATTTCCTTTTTGCAAGTGGTACTGGAGTAAGTATGTGAAATTATCAAAAATGCATCAAGATAGACTGTATGCTAATTGGAATTGTCAATTAATAAGTGGCTAGCATTGAAAGCATTTATTTTATGCTGGCCTTTGATGAATGAGAATATCAGTTTCCTTGCTTCCTTTGTAGTACCTGAAATTCTTGCCTGTATATATCTTCCCTATCCTTATCATAACTATTATGTTTGCTCCAGTAATTTAGTTCGAGTTATATGCTAATCTTAGCTCCTTGTTATGATTTCAGTAGAGTGGTAAGTAGGTATCATCATAATTGTTCTCTTCGTGCTTGGATGACCATGCCCCTCATGTACTGGGTGCCAAAGGCGTTGCCTCAGTAACTTAACTGCTATTAGTGCATACTGTTGGTAATTTGCGTTAGTCATTTTGATTTTGCAATGTCAAAATTAACAAGCAACTACCGGTACTATATAAACAACTGATGTGATTATTGTTGGTGATGTACTTACCAGTTGTTAGAGCTTCAGTAATACAGTGGCTAAGGCACTACCAAAACATTTTCTCTTTCTGATCGAGTCATGTAATTTTTTTTCCCTTTTTCTCTTGGCTTCTTTTTTTAGGAGGAATTTGTTGAATGTGTTGGAGTTCCTGAAGAAGCCAAATGCTAGTGAACTTGTATCTGGAACAAATGATCGTGTAAATCTGCACAAGAAGTTCAAAAAGGCAATCGAGGCTTCATTTCCTGGGACTATTGATCAGCTGTTAAAGAAAGCTGAAGAGAAAAGTGCTGAGCAGAAAAAAGGTTCATTTTGGGACTCTGTGGCAGATTCCAGTGCTGGAGCTTTCAAGTTTTCTTTCTAAAAACCAAGTTCACAATGTAGGCAAGAAACCATGAACTTAAACATACCTTACTGTTGCAAATCATTGATATTGACTGACTGCCTATAGTTTTCCATTTATCCAATCATTTTTGAAAGTCTACTTGTAGGAAATGCTTTAAAATCTCAGTTCCTCAAAGTTATACAGTGAATCTAGAAGCATTGAACCATCTCTCTCATGGAAGTTTTGAATTTTGATTGTATTCTGACACTAAATGGCAATTTTTATCTGAATTACTAGGATAACTGTTAGTTCTTCCCCCACGGATGAGAAGTCATTGTCGAATAAGACAGGACCACATCATAGGAGTGCACTAAGAAAAAGATTCTATGTTAAAACACGTTTAACTATTCACTTTTCGACATTTCTTCTTTGGTGCAAATGACTACTATAAAGACAGATGAATCAAGTTACATTAAGTTTCCGGTTATTAAGCAATTGATAATAAGACTTGACCCCAACCTCCAGGCTAAGAGTGTGGGAGCTCCACCACTTGTGCCCCGATCTTTTGCTCTATGCCTCAATCTTAAGAAATTCCTCGTTTAACTTCAAAAAGTAACACAAAGCAAAGAGCCACTCCGCACTACACATGATTAGCCCGCCACTGCAAATTAGCCCATGTGAGAATGTACTTCACAAAATTCCATTAATCTTTTCTAAATATTACAGGGAGTGTGTTCCAAGCACATCATTTCCTCCCAATTATGATGAGGAGGCGGGCACCAATTGAGCACATAGTAATACTTAATGGATTATACAGCTAGACGTACATCTTACGAATACTAATCAAGGGAAAGATGACGAAACACAGGTGCCATTCGCAACATTCCTTAAAGACAAAACCCAAGCTCAAATAGGTGAAAGAGAAGCTAAATAAGATCCATTGTTATACTTCAAGCTCTTCAAAGATGCAGAACGCAAGTCAGATGTGACTACGGCTGCAGAAATACCAAAGCTAAAATCAGACTGTTGCGAATCTCCACTCGTCTCGTCAGTGTCAGATTTTTGGCCAACTGCTTCAAGAGCAACATTCAATCCTACGGAGCTTTGTTCTGTCGTAAAGCTGCAAGCAGCAAGACGAGAAGTCAGATCAGTCACTGAAAGTCATACTCCCTCCCGTCCCTGAAGACTGAAGTATAGTCAATATTTGTTTTTTGTGCACAACTTTTTTTTGAACAAAATATCTTGGTTCTTATTATGAAAATAAAATTCTTATATTTGTATAAAGAAAATACTTTCACAATATTAATATATTTTCATAATTCTTACCTATATATTTTGAAAAAATTCGATAGTAAAGGGGCACAAAAAAAGTGACGTTACTTTAGGCACGGAGTGCATGAGTATTTCACTAAGATATTGGGGCACTAAACAAATGAGCAGCTGTTTTACGCCCTTCATATCAGGCAAGATGAATGAAAATGAAGGTAACATACCTCGCCTCAAAACTCCTACCATCTGAATTCATCGCTCCACATATAGAGGAGATTATCCAGGGTGGAAGATATGCATCCTTTATTTCAATACTGTAACAGATACCATTTGCTGATCCATTAACGGACTCACTGTCCTTTGTCACCAGTCCTTTTGACTGCAAAGCATCAGCTCTCTTGATCTCTTTGCATCTTACCTGCAAGATGACAATTTATTCACTGAACAAATAAGAAAAAAGAGAGGCGGAATGCTTTTTAAGATTACATACATCACAGAACTAGGACCTGCCTCCTTGATAATAAAGCAAGAACTTCCATAGAATAAAAGCACGACTTGTTATGCAGGAGTTGTTAACATGAGATAGCTACTAAGGCTTCTTTCTCAGTATCAAAACAACTAAACAAGGGATTCACTTCAAGTTTAAGATTAGAGAATGTCAATTTCAGCAGGTTTTTGTACAAAATCCTCCAATAGTCCTGTATGCATTCAAAAAAGAATGGAATAGGCCAAGAGGAAAAGAGACTGAAGTGCTTCAATCGAGAAGAATTTCAATTTTGCTATTTCCACCAAAGTTAGACCATGTGACTCAAAATGCAAAGACAGTCATCCTCACCTCTGGCGAAGAAATAGCAGCATTAAGAAAAGAGATAGGAGCACACAACACTGGTACATCCACACCGTTCAACATAGTCAGCAAAGATCTGAACAGAAAAGAGCCTAAATGAGAATGCTGAAATGAATATTTACTTTCAAATAGACGATTCAAGTCTGATTGAAAATGAGCAGAGGTCCAATATGACCTACCTATAATTTAATAGAAAATCATAGAGCGCATGAACATTGTCATTTCCATTGAATGCTAACAAAGATCTCGGGCTGTTGTCCAGATCAGGCATGGAGCGTAAACGTTTGGCCTGCATTTGTTAAGTGACAAAGAATAAAGAAAAGTACTGGGAAGCAAGAATGACTTGAAATGTGAATTGACTGCACTATATATAATTGGGCTCTACTTTTGCTTCTTGATTGTACATAATTTCCTCAATTTTTATAATTTTTCCATTACTTTTCCCCAAAAACTGGGGAATATGATCATATACATAGAATGTCAGCATATAAAAGCAAACCAGCATGTAAGATCACAAAACACTTGAAGCCATAATTTCCTTCCACACATGGGTTCACACTAAATGATTGATCAATGTAGAACACAGACTGCATAACAGAAATTTCAAAGGCAAAAACATCAGACTCTAACCTGTCCTAAGTTATGCTTCTCAATCTCAGAGAGCTCAACCAAGTCTTCCCTGCTTATCTGCTCCACTTGAGAACAACAAAGAGGCATCGAGAAACAGATATCCTAATGACAAAAAGAAGAAAAGTGTTAGCACAGAGAATTCCAGAAAGGAGAGTCAGCTCAAGTGTATAGCAATAGAAGTTTAAACTATTGACGGATTAGCCTTTGTCAATGTATAGCAAGAGATCTTTCTTTGTATCTTCTGAGTCCCTGGGTTAAACCTTGACTCCTAACCTTGAGGGCTACGTAAGCTATCCTCTAAGTCTTCAAAAGCATCAATAGCTTGTAGTGGTGATATCACATTAAATACCAGAACATTGAAAGGCAATTTGAAATGCTATAGTTTCCACGATGTCTCTCTCTTGAGGAGATGATGCAAATCCCAAACTAGTCCATTCCCATCCATTTTGGCAGAAGGGTTTAATTTTTCAAAGTTGTATGTGGATTTCATATTTGAGTCGGATATGAACCTTTAAAATTCAAATAAATCTAATCCATTACAACTTATGGTTTATTTGGACAATTTAAAATTTTGGAGAGGATATAAACGAAAGGTTGAGCTTTTGAACTGTAACTTAAGTTCTGTTATAACTTTGACATTGGTTGGGGGTGGTTGTTACCATTATCACAGAATATCATTGGGGATCATTATCAAAACAACCTTAACAAGCTAAAGAAAAATACAGTCTACAGCAATGAGGATTATATCATTACGTAGAGAGATTGCAAATAAAGACAAAGGGCAATCATCCTTGTGCATATATGAGAGGAAGTAAGACAAAATTCTAGTAAACATGTAGAGTATCACTTACATGCTCTTTCAACAAGGACCTTAAGCCTCTCGTTGATTGAGAAACATAAGCATTGCAGATGCGTTTGGATTTCTTCACGTCACCAACAGCAGTGAACATCACCACAAACTGTGAAGTGCAAACTGGTAAAGGATTTAAATAACAACCACATATTAGACCATAGCATCTATAAGCAACAGCATGAAAATGCCAGAAAGTTAAATGGCAGAGAAGCATTGCTGTCAATAGCATGCCTAAAACACAAGCCCAAACTGGTAAAGCATAGCATTGATGATAGCGGAAAATTGAACAATGTTATTAAAAGAGGCCTTTCTGCCAAGTGCAGACCTTAAGGTCTATGTGCTTTTATAATTATTCCTTCAAGCAACGGCATTCACACAGCTGCTCCAAGGACAAGTACCTGTCCACCTTAACTTGCATGTTAAGAGTAAAACGGTGCACCTCAACAGATAACCACAGGAGGCATAAACAGGTCCTAGCCTCAGTGCCTTATCAACCCCCAGGCACAATGATCCATAAAGGTACAACGGGACGAACTATGCCTGCCCATACTTTATGGCACTTTTTCTACTCAGAGTTAAGTCCACTCTTGTTCATCTCAGCCTTTATCTTCCTTTTCCCTCTCATTTGGTGTTCTCTGTCTCTTTGCCTCCCTTGTCCTCCCCCCTTTTCCAAGCCTCCCCTGTCTGTGTCAGATTTGACTAGTAGGAGCAAAAAACTTGCTCTCAGTACCAACAAATCATCTTGCTAGGTAAGACCCTTTTAGGATGCAGTTGATCATGAGAAAGTTCACTGTTACTTACATGCAAGAATCAATTGGGAAACCTTTAAAACTGTGATAACGGAATAACTGAGAAACGACGCAAATTAGAAGTAGGATACCTACCATAGAAAACATCACACACACTCTTCCTTAGCATGTAGTAAAGGCATCTGAAAGAGTCCTCCCATGCTAGTTGGCGCTTATTTAGGAAATCCATCTCCACTGCAAACAAAACGATTGTCATTACTATTAGAATGATATCATAAAATGAGAACCACTCAACTACTTCTCTTTTCTTCTTGTTTTCAACTAATGTGTGTACCATAGGGTACAGCTAGTGGGGGAATAACATGGTCACTCAAACCTGCTACAGCTTTTACTAATGTTTGAATCCTTGAACTCATCTATATGAGAGGGATATCACAAAAAGTTGAGAGCACCAATCATTTTGGTACTGAGTGGAATATGGGCTTGCTTACCTCCCCCATTAGATGAGCTCAACACCGAAATTATAGAAGGTGGGAGTGAGGACTGAGGATAAATCCATGAATGCAAACTAAAGGAATCTGCAGAAGCTGGAGAGCTTGATGTACAGCTAAGAGTTCGATTGCCAGAGTACCCAACTTGAAATGATAAGGGGGTCAAGCCATTGTAAGTACCACCCATAAGTAACCTGTGAAACCTGAAATAGCAATTTGACACAAAAATCAACTCCTAAAAATAAAAGCTGTAGCCAGCAAGAATAAAACATTACTGGTGCATAAAACATTACTGGTAACTATCAAGAAGACATAATGGAAAATATACACATCTAACTTTTTGGTGATATTGTAGAGGACTTTGAGCTTATTGAGAAGGCCCCATCGCTTATCTTGCCATCATAAATTTGTATGTATTTGGACAATACTTCACCAAACAAAGAGATGCTCTCTCTCTCTCTCTCTCTCTCTCTGGCCATATTGGCACCTTATAATATATAAATTTCCATTTTCTTGATCAACCAGCTACTCCATCAGATATTTAGTCACAGGGCACTTCATAGAACTAGTCACAGACTCATCTTGTAATGCATATTAAATAAATAAAAGAACCTACTATCATACAGCTCCAACTGTGAAACTGAGCTAAATATAGCAACAAGTAGCATTCCTTCAAATTGTGCCTAACAAGGTCAAGTTCAGATGTTGCCAAAAGATAAAAGGCTAATCACGACAATTTCAGATTTCACTACATCCAAATTGTTCATTAGCTGGAATCAATGGCATATGTGATATGGTACCAAATGAGTGGCATCCTTAAAAATAGAAAAGCTACAGAAAGCATCACTACTACAACGCTTTATTAGCTGTTCAATGCGTATGTACTGCATCACCAGCCATTCTACAGGAAATTTTCTGCTAATAGATAACAATTTGTGGCATGCATGTAAAATGATGTAGGTGGCATTTCTATGAATAACAAGAACCAATTCACGTAGTAGGTAGAATTTAAAAACGAGAAATACTTGCTTACCGATCCAAGGGAGAAGAGGACATTATACGCATGGTTGTTTTTAGGGTAAAGTCTATAGGAACTTTTCTTCCGGGAATTTGTACTTCAGAACAAAATTTTCCCAAAGATGTTGATTTTGGATCACCGTATTTTCCAGCAAATTTAGGTGGAGAACAAGAACCAGAAGTCTCACGAGCAGATAGTCCTTTCAGAGCTTTCTCCTAAAATAGAAAACAAGTTATGACCTATCATTAACTTTCAAAAAGTTTAATAACAGAAGCAGTGTGGTACCATACCATGTCAACTGAGCCCAGCTGCGCAAACCTGTCACTACCTAATGATAGCTCAGCTACACTGCAGAACTTGTTTTCGCTATCTTTCTCAGCAGTTTGACATTGTTGTGAAACATAAGCTTTGGCATTTGTAGCTGAGGCAGATATACTACCAGAACGTCCAGAACAACTATGAGAATACATATATCAGTAATAGTCATCATTAGATATGCGCATACATGATACACCCTAGTATTTCTTGATAATGTATAGCTTTATTACTTGGATTATCAAAAAAAAAAAAAAATAATATAATAATTATACTAACACTAAAAATATAATAAACTAAAAACACAATGAATTATAACTAAATAGATAAATTAGAATGTGTACCCTCTAAGTTCCTGTTGATTCTTGGGAGTCATAAGTGAAGAAAAAGAACTTTTTATCCCGCCCTTTTCCTCAATCACATGATTTTCCTGCATGTGAGGGATTAATACGTATAGACAAACAGTGAGTTTATAAACAGCAGCATTCTTAATGAGATCGAGCATCTAATATTACCAATTTACCATGACTAGTCTACTGACATAACTATGCCCTCGAAGTACCTAGTGAAAGAACTGTGAATCCTTGCAAATACTACTGCAATCACCTTAGAATTCGATTTCACAGAAAGCAAGTTGAGCCTGCTGGTTGGCTTTCTAGCAGGATAAACTTCATCTAAACGCATGTCCACATATCTTGTATTCCTTGGGCCTTCTGGCTTCTTGATCCCGGAATCTGCAACACCTACATTTCTACGAGAAGAGGATCCAGACTCAATTTATATTTGGGCAAGAATAAAACGATGAACCAAAATCAAGAAAGTAAGAGAACATGTCAAAGCATACTCTATAGGAGCAGAAGAGTCATTTACAAGCTCCACTGAAATTCTTCTCTTCAATTGCTCTTCCTGTCATAAAAACGCAAAAGCATGAAACAGCTGTCAAACTTTTCACAAAATATGTATAGGAGATTGTTTCAAGAACAATGGAAGCCTTCCATCTGTTTTCTATAAACTTATCTAGCTATTAAGCACAGGATCCAGTACATTAATAAGTAGTTATTACCTTTCTAATGCATCAGCCAATGCATTTACCTTATATCTTGTAGGAGCTTTAGATATGAATTGAAAAGAAAACAAACACATTATGTGCGAGAATAAATTGGGTTTAGGGAAGAAATTGATAGCATAACAGAACTTCCGAACTAGACCTTGATGAATATCTAACAAGGAGGAGGTTAAATAATTGTTGTATTTCAAATGTCTTTTCAGTTTATTTACTTCCACTTTGGATCACCCAATCAGCAAAAGGTTCATGAGTAACCACATCATAACATCTAAAGAACTAGACATATATGGTATGAGATTCCAACAATAGTTTCTTCAGGGATGAAATTTAATTGAATGGACAATTAGGAAGAAATTTGATTGTAAGACATTGGTCTATAGATACATACATATCTGCCATGGTTAAGCTTGCTGAAATGAAGTTTCCTAACCACAAAAAGCTTATCTTTCTTTAGTTCCTACCTACAAAAGTCTTTTTGAGAAAAGTTCTACTTGTAATTAAACTATCTCTAAAAGGAGCTTCTGTTTGGAGCTGGCAATGCACAACAGACTCTCCATTGCAGACAAATTATCGAAATGGTAGATTAGTATCAGTCAACTCTATGTTCTAAGTCAAAACTAGACTGTCGATCATAGAGAGCTATGAAGCATCCGTTATTGGAGTGTACAATAATCTGAAATTTAGTAAGTAAATGGCTTGTGTATGATATAAAACACACAAAGTCCATATTTTGCAAGTACGTGAATGCAGAACGTCAAAGAAACCTAAAGTAACAGGATATAACCAAATGGACTCAAACGTTGCCTAGAACAAAAGCATCATCCAAAGAACTCAAAAGATGAATCTTTCAAATCTCCGTAAAAGCGATTTGACAAAGTACATATTGCTAGTGTTTAGTTTCCGGGGTAAGGGAGCTTCTCTATTCAATAATCCATATAATTCTCGTCTCTAGTTCTTGTACAGTGCATCTTCTTTTCTCATAAAAAAATGGATAATCATTTCACATGTATGAGGTTTACAAGTTATTCTTATACCACTTCCTATGTCCATTTTGCAAAGGGGTAGCATACTCAAGTAAAGAAGAAGAAGAACTCACTCTTAATTCGGACGGCGTCTTCCTTTTCGCAACATGACGACCCTTCATTGCACCTCCGCAAAAGGGAAGCTGATCCGAAGGCAAGGAACCCGGGGCAGCAACCGCTTTGGCGACTTTGGCCATACTAGAGATCTCAAATCAGAGCCAGCCCTGATGCAGCAAAACACAACAACTTCATGTTTCTTGCAAATGTTTCTTAAACCTTATTGATTCTAACTAAATCACAAACACTACAATCAAGAAACAGCTCAAGCCCAACCAATATCATGGAACCCTATTCAACACATAATTCCCCAAATTCGCTCCGCCAACAAAATTAATTGAAGCAAGAATGAAAAAAAGAAATTAAAACACCATAAATTGGATATTGAGGGAAGAAATGCAGTACCTGATTGAATAAATAGCAGGGTGATTAAATTGGATTAAAAAAAAAAAAAAAAATTTGAGCCTAAAAGAGGGATTTAGAGCGAATTTGAGGACGAAAGTGGAGTGAGGAGGAGAGAGAAAGGGGGATCGAGAGGGGGAAAATGGTGGGTGGCTGGCTCTGGCTTGACCTTGGTGCAGTGATGGTGGTAGGGAAGTGGAAAAGGCTCCTTCGCTCTCTGGGTTGTGTCTGTGTGCTTTTGTTTTGGGGGATTTTTGGTTTTCTGTAAATTTTGAAAGCATTTCATTTCCCTCCCATTTGGGGTGAGACTTGAGAGAAGTGTTCCTCGTCTAACCCTTTTTTTTTTTTCTTTTTTTTCCTATTGTGTTTTTTTTTTCTTCTTTTTCAAATGACTCAAAGTTCACATCAAACTCAAAAAAAAAAAAAAAAAATTGAAGGTTGTAGGGGGAAGTGGAGAGCAATTTATATTGATAGGAAATCCATTGTTACATCCACACTTGCTCTGTACCAATTGAAGCAATCCAATTATGAGATAATGAATTATCATTTTTTTTTCACATTACTCCATCTAATTATGTAGATAATTGAAGATTATCGGATGAAAAACAAAGGGTACTCAAACCACATTTATGAGGAAGTCGTAGACTCAAGACAACACCATGCTTTCAAGTATAAGAGGAGACCAAAACACTTAGGGCCTGTTCTTTTCAACTTATTTTGATAAGTTTCAGTTCAGTTCAGTCGCAATAAGTTCAGTTCAGTTCAGATCAAAGTTGTTGTTGTTATTGTTATTATTAATAGATAAACAAAGAATTAAAATCATAATTTAAATATGGTAATTTTGCGAAACACTACCTTTTATCATATCCATTTTGTGAACAACTACCTTTTAAAAAAAAAAAAAAAGTTGCGAACAACTACCTTTTAAGATGGATTTTGTTGCGAAGTGATACCTTTAGCCGAATTCAGGCAAATTTTTTAGTGAAATTCCCAAAATACCCTTACCCCCTTTCATGTAATTTTACTTAAATTCTCAACTTTTTTTTAACTCTACCCGCGGTTTAGAAACTTTATATTATTTTATCCGGATTATGTAAAGGTACTTTTCACGAATACAGAAAAAGATAAAGTTTCAATGAATCATGTGGGGGGGGGGGGAAGGGTATTTT
>BSSO01004298.1:0-14786 GCA_030267885.1 Mesembryanthemum crystallinum
GAAGTGAAGGGAGGGGCATTTTAGTCTTTTCATGTATGTTTTTTTGGTTTAAATTCCTTTAAATATTACAAAGTTAACGGTTTTAGCATTCCGTTAGCCTTTGGGCATGGAAAAACTTAAAACCAAAGTTTAGGGGTACCACTAGCATTCTTTGAAAAGCGTGGACACCACTAGCATTAGGCCAAAGTTCAGGGGTACCACAGGAAATTTCCGAATTTTTTTACAATGGCCATAACTTAATATCCACTATTAAATTTAAATGAATAATACTTATATGTTTATTGAGTCTTAATTATTACAATTTAATGTATATCATTTATTAGGTTTGGTTGAAGTCAAATATATATAACTTCGGTCCTACTAAATTGCTAAATATGATATTTTAAACTTTGGTTACAATCAAATGTAGTTTGATTTTTTTTTATTTTTTTTTTGTTGATTTTTACTTTTTTTTATTGTTACAAAAATAGTAAAAGTAGAATAAGGAGAATAAAACTTTTACAATTTGTCTTTTAGGGTAATTAAAAATGTTCAAGAGCGAGCTAATAAAAGGGAACTAGGGTCGGACACGGACCACATTTGACATAATTACTTTTTGTTTAGGTTAACTCGTCAGGGCCGATTCTTAGGGTAGGTCAGGAAATGTGATGCCTAAAGCCCACGGTCAGTGACCCACAAATATGGATTTCTATTAGTCGTGATCCTTTTTAGTTTATATACTCCTATTTTAATGTGATCGATTAAATTATTATCATTATAATTTTCACGGCATGGCTAGTAAATTTGTGTGATAATACATTCTGTAAGGGCATGTGTATCAAAGGTTTATGGGGGAGGTTTAAATTTCTCCTCCCACCTTCAACCTTCAATGTGGGTATAGGTTGAAGAAGGGTTGGAGGTTTAAGGTTGAAGATGGTGAACCGGTTGAAGGGGGCAAAAGAAAAGAAAAAAAAAGGGAGAAAGGCGTCGAAAAAGGACGCGTGAACTGAACACCAAGGGGAAGCTTTGGCGCGTGACAGCCAGGCGCCTGGGGGGAGGGGGGGTCTGTTTGCCGCGTCAGAAAAATGCAGGAGAGCCAGTTGCTCTCTAACACGTTTCACTGACGTGACGCGTGCCAAAGAGCCAACGGCTCTCTACTGCTTGGGGTTGAATTTTTCAAAAAAAAAAAAAAAGAATAAATGGAATTACTGCAAAATACTTCAACGGTAATAATTTCAGAAATGAAGTGATTAAAGCTGCGAAATTTAATTTTTTACCGCTAGAAATAAAAAAGATTATTTATTATTTATAATTTGTTCTATAAATAGTGATAGTAATTTTCAGAATTTTTTACACCATCTTTCTATCTTCTCTTTAATTTTATCATCTCTTTCAATTATGTAATGCTACGTTTTTTCAAAAAATGTGTAATAAAATCGTATTTCAATTTTTTGTGCAAATGGTTGTTCACTAAAAATCTATATTAATTAAATAATACGAAAATATATATTTCGTTTTTAAATTAAATAAATTTATAGAAATCCAAATTTAAAAAAAAAATAACCAAAAATGTGTAATTTCAATTATTGAAAACGAAATATAAATAGTTATTGGGAAAAATATAAATGATGATTTTAGTGTGGGTCCCATCATAAAGTTGAGAATGGTTTGTTTCAATGTGGAAGAGAGGTTTGTGTAAGATGTTTATGGTCCCACCATAAAGTTATTTGGAGGTTTAATTCAATGTGAGGGTGGGGTTTAAGAGAGGTTTATAAGAGAAGAGGTTTATGGGATGGTGAGGTGGCATGACATAAACCTCTCCCATAAACCTCTTCAATGTGGATGCCCTAAGTAAGTCGCGTGATCGAACCTATAGGTCATGCTAACAACTTTACTCTATATTTTTATAAAATTTTCAAAATATTCTTTTCATATCTACCCATTTTCCCACCATACAATGGATCCACCTGTCCTAATGAGCTCTCTTTATTTTATGAGTGGTCTAGAAGAGTCAGGGTGTGTTTAGTTCGCCTAAAAATAATTGAACTGAATTGAACTGAACTGAACGACCTGAACTGAACTGAATGACCTGAACTGAATTGAATTAAACTGAATTACCTGAAATGAACTGAACAATCTGAATTGAATTGAACTGAACTGAATGAATAGTAATATGTGAGTGAAAAAGTGTATGGTCAGAACTGAACGATCTGAACTGAACATAACGACCTGAACTGAAGTGAAGTGAACTGAACGGTCTGAACTGAACTGAACGACCTAAATTGAACTGAACTGAACGACCTGAAATAGAATTGGATAAGATGAAATGAACACACCCTTGATTAAATGTATAGGGAAAGAAAATTCTTTAGGTTGAAAGTAATGAGATAGGCTTTTATCAAATATTGATGAGATTGATGTTGACTCCTTAATAATCCTCCTAACTGTTGCAGAGAAGACTTGTAGACAAGGCTCAGGCCTAGGCTACATAGATACTACTACTAGCTTGGAGTCCCCGCGCCATCATACTGCAAAATTCTGACCATCTGAATTTGAAGACAATCACACCCTTTTCAAGGACCATTATACGTATACACCTACTAGGTGTATACTAACTGAAAATACACTTTCATAAATGCTGTACACATGGCAAGAGCAAGGATTTTACCTTTTTTAATTTTTGAATTATATCATTAATTACACCGGTTGTCATTAACAGTGTTCACACTAGAAAATTACCTTATTCCCAAATTACCCCAATATTTTCATGAAAGCCCATCGATCTTCTTCTCTCTCCACCTCCCTGTTTTCCCTTTTTCTGTTCGGCTATACTTACCCCCATCTTCTTCTCTCTCCAACTCAATGTCTGGCACCACTTACTCGGCGAGTCCGACTCGGCCGCCGGTGAGTTCACCCTAAGACCCATAACCGCAGCCGTCGATGCTGTCCTTGACCAGAATCCGCTGTTGAAGAACTTCGATTTCCTGCCGTTGGAACCTGAGCATGTCCGGCCCGGAGTTCGGGCATTGCTGAAGAGACTGGTAAATATAGCCATTGAATTGGATGAAATTGATCTGAATGTGATTTTTTATTTGGGTCGCTCAGTTGTCGGCCGGCAACCATGGCGGTACTCCGGGCACGGGGTGGGTGAAGGTAGCACTTGTTGGGTGGAGGACGGAGGTGTTGGGAGTGACTAGTGAGGGAGAAGAGGCTGCATTGGAATTTGGTGAGAAAATCAGAAGTTTTAATTAAAGGGCACTATTGTAAATTTATAATGCTATATTTTATTTTCAGCTTTTAGTAATTACTAGTGTGAAGTTAGGTATTACACACTAACACTAAGTGTAAATGTAGACTTCTCCCCTTTTCAATGGCCATTATTTAAATTAATTTCCTCAAAATAGTACAGTATAGAATTTGAAATCCCATAGTAGCACTCTATATTCTCAAGGCTCTTTATTTTTTGGCTCGATTTATAATGTTTATTTTAGTTGACTTTCTACGAAAGTCTGTTCTTTTCGAATGTATTGAACTGAACTGAAGCTGAAATTGAAACTGAAACTGAAACTGAACTTATTATAATTGAATTGATCTTATTAGAATTGAACTTAACTTAACTGGATGAATATTAATCTGTGAGATAAAAAGTAAGAACTAAACTGAACTTATATGAACTAAACTGAACTAAACTGAAACTTATCTAAATAAGTTGAAAAGAAAAGGCTCTTATTGCGGCTGAATTGAACTGAAACTTAACTAAACTAAACTTAACTTAATCAAAACTAGTTATTATTATTATTGTTGTTGTTGTTGTTGTTGTTAAGAAAAAAAGGGACACAAATATTCCAACAAATTGATCGTCTAACAATACTAATCCAACATATGACTTTGTCCCATAATAATCCCACATTTACCCTGTCCTAACGGCATTACACCAAATGCTAACAATGTTAACTTTCCGTTAACCCCAAAGACAACGTGGTACCCCAATAATTTGAAGGGAACCAATCATTGAACCTCTTCCTCCCTCTTCGAAGTAATCCTCACCCCATAACCCTGCTCTTTCTAATTCATCTTCCTTTATTTTCTTCTCTCTGAGATAGTGTGCTTAGAAGGAGTCTCAAAAAATCATTCCTCTTGTTTTCGATTTGAGACATTGTCGAACCCTAATATTCTGGTACTTGTGAAGATCGAAGAAGATTTTTGCTTGTGCTATCATGAATATTTGTGGTTGTGGTATTATTATAAAGATTTTTGGCTGTGCTACTTTTGAATTGTGAACTGATTGAGGCAGGGGAAAGAAAGCAAGAATGGGGAAGAAGGTGAAGTGACCAGTGAAGATATCCTCCTTCTGAAACTAATACAAATGATGAAGAGTTTCAATTTCCGCTTCACACATCACCATTTTCGCCTTTCAATTTTAGGTTGAACAAGAGATAACAACAACAACAACAACAACAACAACAACAACAACAACAATAATAATAATAATAATAATAATGAAAACTACATTATTATTATTATTATTATTATTATTATTATTATTATTATTATTATTATTATTATTATTATGACATTAACTTAATTTAACTTATTGTGACCAAATTGAAATGAACTGAACTGAACTTATTGCGACTGAAATGAATTAAACTTATCAAAATAAATTGAAAAGAGTAGACCCTAACAGGGTATTAAAGTACAGTATGTTCTCTTAAGAAAAAGTAAATATTAAAATATGTAATAAAAATAGTAAAAACACAATTTTATTTGTCAATGCATAATACTCCCTTCGACTCAAAATTTACTAGGCAAGTACTATTTGGACCAA
This sequence comes from Mesembryanthemum crystallinum, assembly GCA_030267885.1. Classification (NCBI taxonomy): domain Eukaryota; kingdom Viridiplantae; phylum Streptophyta; class Magnoliopsida; order Caryophyllales; family Aizoaceae; genus Mesembryanthemum; species Mesembryanthemum crystallinum. The sequence goes on from BSSO01004298.1 coordinate 4,808, forward strand.
GATTTAAGAAAGTGCTGAAATATCCTGAATAGCCTTTCTTTTGTGAGTGTTTGAGGGTGAAGTGTTTTTCAGTTTTGTTAAGGGTTGAAATTGATGAAAGAGAATAAGAACTTAATAAAACTTTATAAACAGATTTATAATTAGAATTAATTTAATTTCAGAAATTAAATATGATTAAATAAAATTAACAATGAAATATAAAATTTCATATGAACATGCCCCTCTTAAAAATCGGGAAAATTCTAATATCCCATCATATTTACATAATCAAAAAATAAACTCAACTAAACAAAACCTTAGAAATATGTAACAATGCCAAATAGTGGCAATTAATGCAAAAATTCTGGAAAAGGGAAAAAAAGAAAGAAATGAAACGAAAGTATATTCATCTCTTCACAAACAACGACTGCTTCTCTTTGCCGAGACATCTCAACGGATCTAGGCTCTGGTTGACTCGTTTCTTCATCAAACTCAGTTTCCGGGATGAAAGTGTCGTCCCAATACGAATCTAGGCTCACAAATTGAGTCTTAAGTGTAGATCGAAGGGTTTTAACGTGAGGTTGAATATAGATCTAGGGTTCTATGGTGAGAGAGAGTGTAGATCGAAGAGTTTTTCGCAAGAAAGAGAAAGAAACGAAGTCTGGAATTGCCAACCTCAAATGGAATTAGACGAAAAATGACATGCAAATTATCTGGGTCTTAAAAGTTACAGAATAATTTCAGAAGGGGGTGAAATTAGGAATTTTGTGTGTTGAGTGAGAGAGAAGAGATACAAGAGGAGGAGAGAAAATAGAACTCGGATGAATGTTTGCAAGGATCAAAGAATTGGGCTGATGTGAGAGAGAGGAAGAAATGGGTTTATGTGAGGGAAAGAGGATGAACTTAGTTGATGTGTGAGAGAGAGGATGAACTGGGTTTGAATGTTATAGAGAAGGTGGGAGAGGAAGGGGATTAGGGATTAGGGTTAGAAAGAGTGAGAGATAGTGAGAGAATTGAAGGAAGGGTGGGGGGAACGTGTGATTGTGTAAATGGGTTGGGGAAGGGAAATTTTGGGTTGGTGGGTTGGGTTAATTAATTTAGGCGCAAAAGTTATGCTAATTAAACTAAATGAGTGAATTAATTGGGTTAATAAGTGGACTAACTTTTCAATTTGGACTAATAATATAATTGGGTTATTTAAAATTTTGGTTGGGTTAAAATAGAAGAATTAAAATATAGTGCAATTTTACACCACAATATTAAATTGACTCAAATGTTAACTTTCTTAGATTGAAAAATAGGAGATGGGCAAAGTTGGAACTTTTGTGCAAAGTATAGTCCAAAAATAGAAATGTTTAGCAGATTATGAGTCGGACCAAAATGGCGAATGACTAGAGATTCTGAGTCGGAGGGAGTACTAGTTAAATGCCATTTGTAGCAACCACGACTTGAATTGGGGTATGTTATCAACGTGACAAATTCACTCGATTTTAAAAGAAGTCTCAATAAGTGTTAAGGAAACTTATAAACTATAAATTCTAATCAAGTTGGCATTTTTATTCAAAATACACCTAAGGATGATTCCCATTTAACTCATCATGGGGCATTGCAATTGGGTGCTAACACTAACCAAGACATTATAAACACTTACAAGAAATCTAACAATACGTAAATTAAGCTCAATCTTCAAAGACTCCTTACAACACTTGATCATCAATAAAACTCCAAGGTTCAACTATTAACAACTTAATCAACCTTCAAGACAAGCACTCAACCACGACTTTTGCAATACATTAGCACAAAAATTAACCTCACTTGTACGTTATCATCAAAAACAAATATCCAACAAAATTCCTAATCCAAAGGTTACACAAATTCTCTAAACCCCTACTTTTTCCTTTGCTGTTGATATCCTAATCCACAAACTAGAAACGTTTTTCCAAAATGACCTACATATAATAGTAATTTTTTCAAATATAAAAAGAAAAATAAAACGGAAATTTCACGTGATACCCATAAAATTAGACTTAAAGCACACCGTGACCAAAGTTCAAAAAATTTTCACGCAATACCAACAAACTTTTGAAAAATGCACACCATAGTCTGATGTACGTGGGAAGGACTCAAAAGGGGGGGGGGGGTGAATTGAGTACTTGGAATTTTTGAAAACTTTCTCGAACTTTAAACATAATGGACCAGTTCTGGTGGAACTGTTCCACTAAAAGCAACAAGCAGAAAGTTAATGATGAACACTAGATTTAGCGTGGAAAATCTCTCAAACCACCGAAAGTAAAAACCACGACCCCGTATGGATTTTTTTCCAATACTACTTATCTTATTAAGCAGTACGATGATTACACGAATCACTCTTAGATCTCACTCAAGAACTAACACCCGTACAAGTTAACCCCAACTTGTATCACCCATTCAAGTAACTCTACTTGAAGCTAAAGAACAATTTGTGTTTCACAAAAAGAAGAATTACAAAGTAATCCTACGTACTAACTTATGCAAGGGGAGACTCAAATTACAGCTCTCAAGTATGGATTAATTTTCAATGAAGTGCATAAGAAAAACTGACTTGTACTCGTCCATATATATAGGCGTGTATAAGCAAGTCTCCTAAGTCAAGTATACTTCCAAAATAATGTCTAGATACATAAAACTAATTTATGTAAAATAGCACTTTTAAAAATAGTTACCATAAAATATGCCAACTATTTAGGAAGTAGGACATGAGATAAAATCTAATTTACTTTGCTGAAAATCAGTCAATAAATATCTTTTCATAAAACAATAATTTCCAACTCATAAAATATATGGAAACTCCAACTTTTAGCAAATAGGAAAGTTGTATTTTTAATAAAACTCTTGAAGCCCAAGGTAAAATATATTTTCCAAAAATCTTTTGACTGATTTTATCTCATATAACCACTTGACTAAATATATATAGATATTCTCCAGAATATTGCACGAAATACAATCGAGAATATTTACATATATTCCATGTACGTAATTAAACGTACAATGCTGCTGCTGTTGCTAACTGGAACAAGCTTTTACCTGGAACTGTTACACTAACACACAACTCAGCTCATACTATAAATCCATACTTGATCACATGCAACCTTTGTCTACCCTAATCATAATAAGTACTCACAAGAAATCTAAAGATACATAATTAAAGCTCAACTATCAAATACTTCTTGCTCTTCATGATCTTCAATAAGCACCAAGGTCCAATCATCAACATCTTGATTAACCTTCAAACATTCAAACAAAAACATCTTGCAACACATTAGCACAATCAAGCTCACTTGTTTGTTATCATCAAAACCAATAACTCAACATAGTCATTTTTGCTAAATCCATTAGTGTGCCGTTAGTCAGGTCATGTAAAATTACAGTTTTACCCTTTGTTAAATCCAAAATGATTAGCGATTACTTCCTAGATGTTAAGGGTATTAAAAAGGTCGACTTCACTCACGTTACGTCTCTTTCCCCTTCTTTCAAAATTTTGCACATGGTATTCAGTTGTGAATTGAAATTTCATGGGTATCATGTGCAAAGACTGTTTAAAGCTTACTTTTCTTTATTTTCCAATGTAATGGATCAGTTGAAGTCCAAATCTGAATATAATCCCAAGATCTCATAACAAAAGGTTCAATTCTCCCATTTTGCATTCTACTTCACCTTTCATAACTTGATTGTATACTCAATTATAAGTTTTGAAATGTTGATTCATATGGAAATTCAAGCATATCCGAAGGATCTGTATGCGCAGATATTTGAATGAGTTTTTATTACATTACATGAATCAAGTCCTAAATAATTCCCCCAAAAGTTAGTTATATCCCACCATATACTCCCTCAAACTTCCACATATGCGCAAAAATTCAAAATGTATACAAGTACGAAAAGTTGTCATCCTTGCTACTCAATGTGATATGCATGCCTATATCTACAATACTTGTTTTGCACAACGACTCTTGGGGATGTGCTTGAGTTTCCATATGAATACATATTTCAAAACCTATAAAGGAGAATGCAATAATAAAGTTATTAAACATTAACACAAAAATAAAATGCAAATGTTAAACAAAATGGGAGAGAATTGTTCATTTGGTAATGAGATCTTGAAAGAAAGTTCTGATTTGAACTTTAAATGATCCGTTATAGGGTATATGTAGCCAAAAAACTAGCCATTACTTTGGAAAAAGAAGAAAACTAAGGCCCTGTTCGGGGTGGTTATCAGTTGCCAATTTTTTATTTGAAAAATTTTCAACTCTTTGTAAAAATTTAATTTAAAACTAAATTTTTTTGTGTTTACAGTTCACTGCTTAATTTTCAAAACTGACAACAGAAAATTGAAAACCAAAAAAAGTGATTCTCAAAAACTGGTTTTGAGTTTTCAAAAAAACTGCTGGCAACTACCCCAAACAGGGCCTAAGTTTTAATCAGAATTTGCACATGGTACCCATGAAGTTTCAATTTATAACTGGATATCATGTGCAAATTTTTTTAAAAAAGTACTTCCACCAACGGTCATATTTTTTAAAAAAAAATTTAGCTAATCAATTTAATTTTAACAAGGGTCAAAATTAAAATTTTACATGCCTTGGCTAATGACACACCAATGAATATATCAAAAATGACTAAGGTGTGCATTTTTCAAAAGTTTGTGGGTAGCACGTGCAAGCTTTTTGAATTTTTTTGGTCACGCTGTGCATTAAGTCTAATTTTATGGGTAACATGTGAAATTTCCGAAAAGAAAAAAAATCAAATAGCAACAATCAAGGACAAAAAGCTTTAGAGTGGATGGAGGTGGACTATAGACCTGTTCTTTTCAACTTATTTTGATTTAAATTGAACCGAACTAGTTAAAACTAAACTGAACTGATCTGATCTGAACTAAACTAACTGAATAAATAGTAATTCATGAGAGAAAAAAGTAAGTTGTAAGAATTGAAATAAACTATAACTTATCCAAATAAGTTGAAAAGAATTGCAATTAAGTTTGGCATATGGCTTGATATCCAATACTCTTTGTTTGTTATTTCCCTTTTAAGCTTATGATTCCTAGGCTTTTTTTGGCTTTCGGTTAAGGCAGATTCCATTGCATTTACCACCCTTTACAGTTTGAGACTTCTCTTGAACTTTTCAAGCAGCCCCCGCTCCTCAAAGAAAAAGAAGATGAGAGAGAGAGAGAGAGAGAGAGAGAGAGAGAGAGAGAGAGAGAGAGAGAGGTGAGCTTTACAAATACAGTTCACTGCAATGACAGGAGTTTAATCTTTAAGCTTTGATGATGATGATGATGATGCTGTAAAGCCAAAGAGGGAGAAAATAAAGTTACTAACACACCACATGCTCAAGAGAATGGAGCAGCAGCTTTTTTATTTGTTGTGTTGATTTTGCATAAAGTGCAAGCAACCCCCACATTATCATAACCCAGAAAAGTGCAAGAAAAAAATTATCATTTTTATAATCATTCCTATTATAGTACAAAATATTTTTCAACTCTTTTCTAGTGCTGAAAGCTAATTAACAGTTAGTCTAAGACAAATTTCTCCTACCTTTCAAGCAAATTCAAATAAAAACAAATTCAGAAAGCAAACAATTTTGTGTGTAAAGGGTAGACAACAAATATAACCTAGTTTTTTTTTTTTTTTTTTTTTTTTGTTTATAAACTAGAGTCGGTGTAAATTACTATACAATAAACCCATATTTTGGGCTCTTTTTAGTTTAAAGATTTGAACTATATTTTACCCTATTGATTAATTAAGGGCCTCTATATCTATTTTTTTTTTACCATACTCCGCGCCCTTGAAATAATTTTTATAAAAATTATAAATTGTTGATTTTACTATAAGAAAATAAAAAGTAAAACAAATCATAAAAAATGGAGTAACCTTTAAAAATTCTAACATTTGATACTCAGGATTGCCGTTTAAAAAAATGACTATGATGGTACAATTTTTTTTTTTATTATAGTAAATAATCAATTTATAATTTTTATATAAATTATTTCAAGAGTAGTATGGTCATTTTATGTTTTCGGACACCGGATTATGAATGGAATCCGGTGAGAAGGTACCTCATCGAAATTAATTAAATCATTCTAAGGTACCTTACTGATATTATTGAAACCTCAGGGTACCTCACTGATATTATTTGAAATCTCATGGTACCTCAATTCCTTTCTTCTTATGACATACTCTGAACATAGAAAAAGAAAAAAAAAATTATACTTACAAAATTGAAACTTTTTCTCAGTTAGCTAGTACTAAATAATCAAATTGGACATTGCTTACTACTTTGACTCTTTTTAGACGGTTTTGCTCCATTAAGTCCCAAATCACCCATGACATCTTTATCAAATTCAACATCTAATTGCTAAATTAAACCATTTTTCAGCTCTCAAGTAGGGGTGGAAAAAGAGATGTGTTTTGCTCTCAAAGTGTTTGAACTTGTCATTCCTTGAACCGATATAAAAACATGTTTACATAAAAAGTTAGGGATTGGATTTCACATATGTAGGGTTGAATCCAAATAGGAATCAAAGGTAATTCTAGAGGATTAAGCAAGCCCGTGTAAACACGGCAAGACGGCGACTTGGTTGGCCGTTTGGAATCAGTAGTTACCTGCCATGACTCAATAGTTAATTGCTGAGGCAAAATCGACTGTTGTTGGGGCCCTAGGTGTAACCGGTGATACCTTGAGCGGCCACCAATAATGGATCTTGAAAATAGGCCAGATCGCTGGGAGGGGAGGTTCGTCAAAATCACTCACCTTGTGCTCCGTGACCTTATGAGTCCAAATTAGGAGATTAGGGTTTAGGAAGGTGAAGTTACAGGTTTTCCCTTGGAAGAATCCAAAGGCTGGTTAAAATGATAGTTTTTCCCTACATCTTCAAGACATGTTGTCTATTGATCTAGGAGTCAGATCTAGGCACGTTAGCAGGGTTGTAAAGTTTAAGATGAAAGATATCCAAAGGTTAAGAAAGAATCCTAATTTTTCCCCAATTCAATTTTGGAAACACACCTTGTCAATCCTCATCATGAATACTTGGTCGATTAGTGTTACAGATAACTACAATCAACAATGGCTAAAGTGATTTAAAGCTTTGGAGAGGAGAAAAAGAGCTAGATGTTTGATTTTGCACTGCATGTGGTGAGATGGTGAATGTAAGAGGGAAGATATAACGGGGGGTTAAAAATTAATTAAACATTACCTATTTTCTATAGAGGGGCTAATAATAAAAGGGGATATATATATATATATATATATATATATATATATATATCTTCAGAAATTTGAAAATCACTTAAAAAGGGACAAATCGGTCAGTTAAGTGGTTTTGTATTAATCAATAACTAAAAAGTCCATATAAGGTAGTTATTGAAGAAAAAAAAAGGAATTAACCAAAAAAAAAAAGGGTATATTAAAGGTAGTAAACGATAAATTTGTCTAAAAAAAAAAAAAATAGATTAGGCTAAACCAAGACAATCTTGCAGTTTGGTTCTCCCAATGCAGCTACTTAAGGACTACCAACAACAATCCCATAAGCACCACCAATATTGAGCAACATATCAAAACTAGCTATAGAATATCTCCGGTCGTTAGGAGATTCATCCCCCTACCATAAGGTTGAGAGTTTGTGCAAAAAAGGGGAGTATTTTTCTAGAGAGTTTGTGCAAAAAGGGGGAGTATTATTCTTCTCTCTCTAGAAAACAAAGCCCACCCTCTTTTAGAAAAACCTAGGGAAATAAAAACCCTTACTCAGCCCTCACAGCCTCCACCCCCATCTCATGGATGTTTTCGCCAAGTCGCCCTTCTCCCTTTCTTCCCGTCTCAAGTTTTCTCTTCTTCCCCGTGGTTGTTCGTTTTCATTCTGCCGGCGACGTCGATGTTCCAATTCATCATATGCACTACCTGCGATTGTCGCCGAATTTCCTTTGGATAGTTTAATGGCGAGAGTTCGACTACCTTCTTTCGGAACGAATGTTCTTCCATTTCAGATTTGTTTGAGTCCAAATTTGCCAATTGTGTCGTTCGATTTGCTTTAGCCAAGCTTGAATGCCACCGTGGAGCAACAATGGGGAAGATTATGATGTTCTTCGGTTGTTTCTTTGTTGGAGAAAAAGCCTATGATGATGAAGAAACTTGAGCTCAAGTTGAATGTTTTTGGTCTTTCTTTTAGCCTGTTGCATTGGTAGTAGTTTTAGTTTCAGTTATTGTTGATGTGATTGGTTTCCTTTGGTCGAATTCATTTCAATTCGTGTATCATCAATTTGTGTATGTAAGACGCTTAGGATAATATCTTAAAGATGTTACCCTAATTTTCTTCCCATTTTTAAAAAAAAAGAAAAAAAAAACAGGTTGAGAGTTTAATTTCTATTGACTTTATATTAGGAATATTACATTGATTAAGCCTCAACCATCAATATAACCTTTTGATTGAGTTGATTCATTCATATCGTATCAGAGCAATAAGGATTAAGAGGTTCCAAATTTCTTCACATGATACCGGAGCATCAGGTCTTAGTTAAATGCTCAACTAATCTTATATTCCTAATAATTTACATTTCCTCTAACACAACCCCTACCCCCCCACCCACACCCCCCCCCCCCCCCCCCCCCCCCCCACAACAACAACAACAACAACAACAACAACAACAACAAAAAAAAAAAAAACCTACAAATTGGGGGCAATAACTTGGTACATTTTGTTTTTTACTAGCTTGGTTGAATTAGAAAAAACCTTCAAGATAGCATCTAATTTAAGATTAAATCTCCCCCCCTTTTAAATTATGCTATTTCTCTCTTTTGGGTCCCCAACCAAAAGACCAGCCGAATTGACTTGACAAAATATTGCATGTCCAATTGAACAGATTTGTCTCATTAGAAGGCGATGGAGACACGATTTTACAATGTTTGGCATAATCTCAGATTTTGAGGTTCTATCCTTCCACTGTTTTCATTCATCTACTTGTATATACTTCTTTGACCTTTGTCCCACAACCGACGAAGGGAACTACCTACAATTGCTAAATCTTAGTTTCTATTTCTGTGAATATATTTTTCCCAACTTTTGTTTTTATCATATACTGATATTACTAGTTATAAAGTTCCATACATTGTACGATTTTGGGTGTAAATAATTAGACTTGTTAGGAATTAAGGTGTAAAAATACAAGTAAATTATGGAAAAGTAATACAAATAATTATACTAACATGCAAAACTCAACTGGGTAAAAAACCACGATCAATCCGTTATATCTCAAACAACTGTGTGTATAGTTGTTTCTCAAGCACATCGATCAATTTATGTGTCAAAGAACACCGTTTAATGGCGACTCCGTCCAATTTGACCCAACTAACACGCCCACCCTTGGGCATGTTTTACAAGTCACACACAACCTCCTTACATGGTTGCTCTCACCTTAAACACAATTTGAGTTATGTGCTAAAGTCGCTCTAACCTTACCGTATCTTTCCGTGTGTACATAGATTATAGGCCTAACGCTCTATTCATAGACCCAATACATTCAATCCCAACCTATACAAGATTAGGAAATCAATTCCTTTCCAAACTCAATCTATTAGATCGTTAGAACATGACAACGAGCTAGGTTAGGGGAGGAGCTAGGTATTTGTCATTTGGGAGGCCTATGTAAAGAGCATGACTGGCGTTAGAAAAATTGAAGGCATCAACTATAAATACACCGTTCAATTTTTATTTTAGATATACTCCATATATTTACAGTTAAGAGATAGTTTCATTGCAAGCTCGAATTTTGACTAATAATTTATCTTAAGTTAGAATTAGAACTATAAGACGATAATGTAATCAACTATGAGTATTAACGCAAATTCTTGTGTACAACCGTCTAACTGTTAGACGACTCAATCTATTGGAGACTTTTCGCAATTTATGGGCTACTTTTAGCGATTTAGGGGTGACTTTTTATAATTTATTGTATCTTTTATAAAATTAACC
>BSSO01004299.1:0-14786 GCA_030267885.1 Mesembryanthemum crystallinum
AACGTTCAAAGTAAAATAAACGAAAACCTATCAAATTCACTAGGTAAGCAATTGTAGTTCTAATAGAAAAATAGCTCATCCAGTTTTTATTTTTAGTTTTTTTTTCCTAAAAGGACATCTAAGCTTATAAATTAACTAAGCACTAAAGTAGATTACCAATTCTAATACAAAATTAACCAATTCTAATAGGCAAAAAATCCTTCTAATAGGCATGTTTTTTGGTTTCACTCACGCCTGATTAGATAAGATTATAAACGTGAGTGAATTTTCAATTTTTAACGCATGTATTATGTGATTCAAAATTTCACATTACAGCGAACAAACACATAAAATTGATATTACAACAATCAACTTATCACAATTCTAATCCGTGCATCGCACGGGGTACAAACTAGTTTTTAGTAAAATCCCAAAATACCCAACCCCCTTCATATAATTCACTTAAACTCTCAACATTTTATTAACCTTGCGCTCGGTTTGGAAACTTTATATTATTTTATTCAAACTGTGTGAAGGTACTTTTCATGAGTATAGAAAAGATAGAGTTTAAGTGAATCACGTGAGAGAGGGTAATGGTATTTTAAGGATTTTACTAAAAATTTGGCCTCAATTCGGTTAAAGGTATCACTTTACAACAAAATCCATCTTAAAAGATAGTGTTCGAAAGTTTTCTTTTTAAAAAGGTAGTTGTTCATAATTGTATGGCAAATTATACCTTAGGGAGTAGATATTTGTGCAATTGGAATGATTAATATATAAACTTACTAAGGAGGAAGAAGTTTTCTGGGGAGCACATATACATATTTATTTGTGAAATACTGAAGGTGGTGTGTTACAAGGTGCCCTTTGGCCTCCTTGTAGATACCAAAGAAGAAGAAGAAGAAAAAAAAGGTTTCTTAAGTTATACTCCATCGTCTTCGTATAACTGCATTTTGACTTTAGAGGTCAAAGTTTATGAACTTTCACCGCTCTTTTGTGAAAAAAAATATAACGATGTTTAAAGTAAAAATATGATTTTTAAGGAGGTCATTATAGCTAGGTAGTAGTTTTCAATTAGCTCATTGTACAACTCTGTCTGCTACTTTAGAAATACCTACAAGTGACATCTAATCTTGTCTTGTTTGGCAGTTGAGTTTCGCGGGTTGTCGCTGTAGATTTAGATAAGTAATGGTCGTCACCGATGCCGCCATTGCCGTTGATTCAACTTCAATGCCGAGAGAAGAAGACCAAGACCCACTTCAAGCTCCACTTCTCATAGTTTCAGGAGAAGATGATGCTGTCAACTCCGCCGTTGACTATAAATCCCGTCCCGCCGTTCGATTTAAGCACGGACGGTGGAGATCTGCCTTCTTCATCATAGGTAACGCCGCGCCGACATATATGATTGATTGAACCTCCAAATCATAAGTTTAAGCTTTTGGTTGAAACGGGTTCTTTTTTTAATTTTTCTTTCCTTACAAAATTGGTGAAATATACTATCCGTCTGTCTAATTTTTTTTTTTTTGAAATTAGTGTAGTGGTGGAGATGGCAGAGAGGTTTGCATATTATGGGATAGGGGCCAACTTAATAACCTTTTTGACCGGAAAATTGGGGCAGTCAACGGCGACAGCGGCTGCGAACGTCAACGCTTGGAATGGCGTGGCAGCTTTACTTCCCATTTTGGGAGCGGTTATTGCTGATTCCTTTCTGGGCAAGTACTACACCATTCTTGCTTCTTCCCTCATTTACGTCTTGGTCAGTTCTTTCTTTCTAGTTTCTACTTCCCTTTATTTTAACATACTCTTGTTGTACTAACGTCTAGTAGAGTGTGTTTATTTCAATTGAAAGTAGAAATCATGTGTAGTCAACGGACACGGAATTAGTAGTTAATAGTAATATGCGAGAGAAAGCGGCCCCTTCTTTTAAATTGTTTGGATGAGTTCTAGTCCAGTTTAGATCAGATCAAACTTTAGTTTGTTTAGTTTATATTTGTTCAATTCATATATTGCAACTTATTAATTTATCTCTCGCATATTACTATTTATTTAGTTTAGTTTAGATAAGTTCAATTCAGTTGTAATCAATTCAATTCATTCAAGATAAGTTGAAAAGAACATGCTCTAAGTTGTGGAATTGAGGTGAATGCATGTTGTGTTAGTTGAAATGAACACACCCTCAATGCTTCTAGATAACCGGCTGCTTATCTATGACCCAAAAAAACCATCATATTCTGATGTATGCTTTGCAAATTTCCTTCATATGTCTTGAGCTTTGTTGTACATTGTGACTTGTGATTGATAATAACCAAAATGAGAAAATTTTCACATTGATTAACAATTCTTAGCTGTAATTGGCAATTTGAACTTACGATTGGGACAAGGGGAACTGAGTTGTACATTACTCTTTCAAGTGGTGTGATGCTTAAACCTGTCTGACCACTTATCACTTTTGAGACTGCCCCTCCATTTGGTCTGATTGCGACATTCAATCTCTCACTAGCAGGTCTAAATGCCCCCTATTATCTCCTCATCAGAATTTTCTAGATAAACTTGCTTGCTTTAAATTTTGATTTTCACAGAACTTATTGTGAAGATTGAATCTTCATTGCTCAAGATGTAGTATTAGAATCTGATCTGATGGTGTGCCAGCTAATTTGTTACACTTCTATCTGAATGGCTAACACTAACAGGGCCTGGGCTTGCTCAGTCTATCAGCTATGTTGCCTTCCCTTAATTGTCTCAATGACAAAACGAGCATCAAAACCACATCTGGCTGTTCGCCTCGTTTTCAGATAGTCCTATGTTTTGTTGCCCTTTATCTGGTGGCTGTAGGACAAGGTGGGCACAAGCCTTGTGTTCAAGCTTTTGGGGCTGATCAGTTTGATGGAGAAGACATTGAGGAGAGGAAAGCCAAAAGTTCTTTCTTTAACTGGTGGTATTTGGGTGTCTGTTTGGGTACTTTAATTGGAATTGCAGTCTTAAGCTATGTACAGGATAACATTAGTTGGGGCCTAGGTTTTGCAATTCCATGCATTATCATGGTAGTTGCCCTGGTGATATTTGTGCTGGGATCGACCACTTATCGCTACAGTGTGAAACTTGAAGGGCAAAGTCCATTCACGAGAATTGGTAGGGTGTTTGCTGCAGCAGCAAGGAATTGGCATACTTCTCATCCTGTACTTGATGACAAGGAAGCTCAAGGAACCCAATCTCATCATGGATCTCAGCAATTCAGGTAAAGGAAATTACAGTCTTGCACACCTTGTTTAGGTACTGGCCTATCTTCATCCATTTGACTCTGATTATTTTCTCTAGTAAATTGAAAGGAGTGAAAGGGTATAAACAGACTTTTCTGTTTTTTGCTGTATTCAAAGCTAGATGGATAAGCAGAGTTGTCCATTGCTGTATTTTAACTTCGTTTAACCTTGGATTCTCATTGGTCCTTACATAAAGATTAATTATTCAAAACTCTAAACAGCTGAAGAGTATGAATTCGACTCATGTCTCATGCTGATAGCAGCTACAACAGATTGTTTTGTTCCTGAACATAAACCACACATGATACTTATATATCTGCATTAACTCTGTTTTCGCAGGTTCCTCGACAAAGCATTGCTTGCTGCTGACGGATCCAGGGAAGGTGGCAAAGCTTGCAGCATTGGTGAGGTTGAAGAGGCAAAAGCGGTGCTTAGGTTGTTTCCAATATGGGCTACAAGTTTGATGTTCGCAATTGTCTTCTCACAGCCAGGAACTTTATTCACCAAGCAAGGTGTTACACTTGACAGATCAATTGGACCAAGATTTTCTATCCCTCCTGCAGCATTACAGTCATTTATTGGCATCTGCATTATAATCTTCTTGCCTATTTATGATCGTGTGTTTGTGCCGGCTGCAAGAGCTCTGACCGGGAAACCTGCTGGCATAACAATGCTTCAAAGGATTGGAACTGGATTGTTCATATCCATCATTACTATGGTAGTTGCCGCTGTCATAGAGATCAAACGGCTCAGGATTGCTATGAAACATGGCCTGATTGATTCGCCAACTGCAACTATTCCAATGAGTATTTGGTGGTTAGTTCCCCAATATGCCTTGTTCGGGGTTGCAGAAGCATTCACTATGGTGGGCCTGCAAGAATTTTTTTACGACCAGGTCCCGAATGAACTCAGGAGCGTGGGGATGTCCCTGTACCTGAGTATATTTGGCATAGGGAGCCTGATTAGCAGCATCTTCGTCTCCATCATCAACAGAGCAACCAGTCGAGGTGGTGGAGAGAGCTGGTTCTCGGATAATCTGAATCGTGCTCATCTTGATTACTTCTACTGGTTGCTTGCTGGTCTTAGTGCTTTAGGGTTGGCTCTTTTCACGTTTTCTGCAAAATCATACATATACAAGAAGAAAAATACTCATTAGGACGTAGTTATGTTGTAGTTTGGCATAAGGAGCAAAATGAGGGTCATGTTGTGCGGAAGTTGCAAGGGCTCGTTTACTTGTTGTTTATCACTACTATAGATGAGTTGAAGTGGGTAAGAGTAAGTAGGTAAATTTTATTGTAAAAAATATAGATGATGATGATGATGGTAATGATGATAATGATTTGAAAGTTGTGAGTTTTCGGAGGAAATTTAGGGGGGAATTAATTTGGTATTTGGTTCTGGGAGTAGAATACGACACGTAAATAGGGTTGATGCTTCGAGTAAAGCTTTTGGGTTGTGTATGTAGATGTTAAATAGCTCAAATTAGTAAGGATTTTGTTACAAAATGTTTGTGATGATCCAAACATGAGTCATTTACCTTCCTTAGACCACTAATATATTGGTGATTAGGAGTACTCTTAAAAAAAAAAAAAAAAAAAAAAAAAAGGAATATAGCATTTTGGATGGTTAATAGCATTTCTTCTACTTAGGAGTAAGCATGGCAACAGGTTGTTGTCGTGAACTGAATGAATAATAATATGTGAGAAAAAATAAGTTGCAGGACTGAAATGAATGATCTAAACTGAATGGAATGCAAAATGGGTGAGATGAGAAACCACAGCCGAAATTCATTGCAATTGAATTCAACTTATGAGTTCTGGCGTTCAAATATTCAATGTTATCATGTGGATGAACAAAGCCATTATGTAAATCAACTTTTTCTAGTCCACTATATTCTAAATTTCTAATTGATTGTACACAAACTTCAGTAACCTCTCTAGTGACCATTAAGTTTTTTCTGATCATCTTCACAACAAAAATCTGAAGTTTCTTCAGATATTCTTGTATCACAAAACATTGTGTAATATATTGCTTACTGTACATATAACTTTCTCAGTGCTTTTCTTATGGCTTTATTAAGTAGTTTGAGTTATTCCAAAGCCATAAAGCCTTAAATATATATCTGCTTCCTTGCTTGATCTATACATTTTCTGCATCGACGATTTCTTCATAATACGCCTTCCAAAATGATGGCTTCCTAAATTTCTTCCCTGATTCAAAACTGCTAAGATTTCCTTTTAGAAGTTGTAAAACCTGAAAAGAGAGGCAAAAAAGAAGTTTTTTTTGCTAAGTAATGACATCTTGAGGATTAAGGATGCTTAAGTACACGGTTGCATATAATACACTGAACTAAAGCAATCATAATGTCTTCTCTTTTACATCAAGTTTCTTATGATCGCATCATTCTGCTTTTGGCTCTTTCTTTGCTTTCTTTTCTCTTTGATTATTACATCATGAAAGACTGACATTTGAAAATTGAAATTTGCTTAGAAGATTACCTGATTCATTAGAGGTCGTCGAATTGAAGAACGTTGTATACACAGTGCAGCTGCCAAGAGCATTAGATTCATCTGTTTCGCGTTAAAGGTGTTGCAAAGAGCAGGGTCGATGAGCTCTCTGACGTTATTCTTCCTTAGCAACGGTTTGGCCTAGCACAACATTGCAATGAAACATGATAAATTGCCCAAGATGTAATTTTTATCATTTTTTCTTTGTTTGGGTTTAAAGAGAGCTATACAGGTAAATGAAGATAGATTTTGAGCTAAGTAATTTTTCTTTGTTTGGGTTTAAAGAGAGCTGTACATATTGAACTTGGAGTGTTGTTCCATTTGCAGCATATATAGAGGATTTACATCAATACATCCATAATTATTTAGAAGTTGGAAATTATAAAGGAAGTTTGATATTGCTTACCCACATAACAAGGCTCTGCTGTGAGCAATCTAGAGCACGCCGACCTGTGACAAGTTCCAAGAGTACAACACCGAAAGCAAAAACATCCGTTTTCTCATCAACTATGCCGTGCATCAAGAACTCAGGTGCAAGGTAGCTGGAGAAATACATCAGTCAAAGAATGCCTAAGTTAGAACAACTTAGGATGCAGAAAACAAGTCGATCATATTGTATTTGTCATATCAACCATACCCAAATGTTCCTTCAAATTTTAAGACAATATGGTGAGTCCATTTCTCTGGTAGCCATTTTGCCAACCCGAAATCACATATCTGCAATGATGTTATCCAGTATTTGATTAGCACAGGATAACTAGATTATAAGACTAGTCAGGAAATTTTGGAAGTTCCATATTTTCAAATGCAGAATTCAAGGAATATATACCTGAGGTTTAAAATCTTTTGTCAGCAAAATATTTGCGGCTTTGATATCTCTATGGATAATTCGCCTTTGACAGCCATAGTGAAGGTACATTAGTCCCTCGGCTGTCCCTAACGCTATCTTATACCTTGTACTCCAATCCAACTTCTCCTTCAAACCTAGGAAATCAAAATTGATTGAGAAAACAAGCAAACAAACGATGAATACACAATCATTCAACCCAAATACGAAAGTTGGATGATCAAGAATTGTAATATCACAAGAGCTAAAGCTAACCATGTAACAAGGAAGCTAAGCTTCCAAGATGAGAGTATTCAAGAACAAGATGCATCCCTCCATCAACACCATAACCAATCAACTTTGTGGTATTGGGATGGTTTACATGAGCCATTATCCCTAGCTCGCTTAGGAAATCCGCGACCCTCTCTTCTGGTGTCCCTCGAGTTAATCGTTTCACTGCAACAACTTGCCCATCTTGCAACCTCCCTTTAAAGACTTCTGCATACCCACCCTTCCCAATGAAATTCTCTACACACATCACAGCAACAACAAAAAGAAATACATAAGCTCCAAGTCATACACAGGCATTTTTCATTATAGCTAAATCTTGTTAAAACTGAACCGAAATGAACAGAAGGAATTTGAATCAATAGTATAATGTGATAGAAAAAGTAAGTTGCGGAACAGAACATAGCATAACATGGAAACGACAAGAATTTAGTTCAACTAGTTAAAAAACCTGGGCTAAAGTTTTTGGTTGCGAATTGGAGCTCGGATAGGGAGAAAGTCCTGCAAGGTGAATCAAGTTTGTGTAATCCAGCATTGTCAAAAAACCCTCCCGCCATTGGCACTGGTACTTTTTCTTTCATACTAGTACTTCTCCATCCTGATAATTTAGGTACACTAAGAGGAGCTAATGCAGGAAATTGCTTCTTGGATTTAGTCCTCAACAACTCCACAAACCCGCGCCAACGAGAAGCGCCTTGCGGGTTTTTCTTGGTTTCATTCTCCTCAGAGTATGTTTCCTTTGAGGAATTCGTGTCGGATTCTACGCTTCGAAAATAGTCCTCCAGGACTCCCACTGGCGAATCTGAGTTTCGCCCTCCCTTCGCCATATCAAGTGCCTAAGACAGCACCAAAACTATCAGAAAAGAACAATGCAAAAAAAAGAAAATGAAATGAAGATGATGGAAGTAAGAAAAATCTTACCCTGTAATGAAACAGAGTGAAGAAAACAGAGTACTCTGTTTTGTTATTGCATTACTGAAGAGGAAGAAAAGGAGTTGTCAGCACATCAAAGCTATAGTAGTGTGCTAGTGGAGTAGAAGTGAGACAATTAGTACGTAATATCATCAAAGAGAATCACTAACAATATCTGAAGACGTAGTCAGTAATTTTTCATAAACCAGGGGAGACAAAAAGGGTGACTTTTGTAAGCCAAGAAAAAGACTAAACAACCAGGAAAGACTAAAGAGTGACAACATGGTACAACTAAAAAGAAAACAATTCTTTTTCTTTTCTTTTCTTTTTTTTCTCTTGTGTTTTTGTATTTTAGATTATTTATAAAGAGCTAGGCACAAAATGTTGATAAACAAATGATTCTGACCTAGGTTTCACATACAATGACACAATACTCAATACATCCTACAAGCTACAACTAATTAATTAAGCTTCTCAAAAGTTGAGATTTTACATTAGTAAAATAGAACCAATTGTAACCTTTACATTGTTCCCCAAAGTTATGCATCACACATGTGATTGACTAGATGATATCATTTGGAGTACCATAAAATGGTGTAGTATACTGTGTAGTACACCACTCAGATCACGCCACATCAGCCGATCAATAGTCACAACATTTGATTTGGTAATAGATCTATTTTTTTTCTTTTTTTTTACAAATTTTATTGTGAGAGACCGTGTACTATATCATTCAATTGGAGAGAATCTGAGTGTGACACGACATATTATCTAACACTACTCTTTATTTTATTTTTTTATAAGTATGATGATATGTAGAGCAACAATGAATTATACTCCTGTAGTCAAAGCATATAGAGCCCAGTAGTCAGTAGTATATTGATATATACTACTAGTATTATTGATCAAGAAATTTAGCCCTTTACTCTATATCTGACTAGTACTCAACTACTCAATACTCATGAGTTAAGCTGGCTGATACTTACAAAAGAATTTACTTTATATCAGAAAAACTTATTTATGAAGGTCAAAAACAAAAGGTGGGTTCAATTCAAATACAGCAAAGTTATATCTGATAATATTCACAAAGAATTACTGCAACACATATAAAAAAACACAAGCACCTACAGTTATCCCCATCAAATAGCCTGTATTTAACCAAAGCTTACAAACAGTGAAGTCAAAAGAATTAAGTTAACAGTTGATAAACAATTTACCAACAAGTGGTTGGTGTGAGTGGTTCGGCAATCTCACCCCTTAAACAAGATCGAGGGTTCGATTCTTATGAATGGAGGAAAAACTGCTTGCTAGGAGCAAACCAAAAAAAAAACTAAACAATTTGCAAAATATAGCAAGAAGACTATCAAGTTTAACGTACCATGAAGATGAAGATGATGCTTGATCTGCAGTTTACATGCAACTGGGTTGGAGAAATCTTGATGTGAGAGAAAAGTGGCAAGAAATTAAGGACCCTTTAGAAGATGGAAAGATAAAGAGAAACAGCTAAAATCGGTTGGTGTTCCTATGATTTTAAGGAAAAACAGTTACAATTTGATGATCATCATAATTCATAATTAAATGGTGACTGGCTTCATAAGCTAATGCTCTGTCAAGTAGTAGAAAGTAGAGTAATCAATTACTATCAATTAATGATGATGATGATGATGATGGTTAAAAATTTGTGGGCAAAGGAAAAATCATT
Source organism: Mesembryanthemum crystallinum (assembly GCA_030267885.1). NCBI lineage: Eukaryota > Viridiplantae > Streptophyta > Magnoliopsida > Caryophyllales > Aizoaceae > Mesembryanthemum > Mesembryanthemum crystallinum. The sequence continues at coordinate 9,472 of BSSO01004299.1, forward strand.
TGTAGTTTCTGAGTTTTGTTTGTGTATTTGTCAAGACACAGACACAAATAAACTAGAAACAAAAAGAGAAACTAAAAGAGCTTTTTGAGTTTTGGTCCATAAAAAGAGAAAATAATACTGTAGTAGAATATATGAGATGAGATTCTGACATGGAAGATGTAAAGTTTTGACATTTGGGAAATTTTGAGTAATTTTTTTTTGTTTTGGTAAGTACGATTGGGTTTGGTTTTGGGGGTGTTACAATAGTCAAAGATTGTTCGATGACCCAAGTTTGGTAATGGAAAACTATCCGTTATTGTTGACCCATTACCCTTTTGTGTTTTGTCCCTTAGTGAACATAGAATAGATTTTGATTTCCTACCTTGTTTTGTCCTCCTTTCTATTTTCTTTTATTTACATAAAATTACTACTAGATTATTATGTGGAATACTATGTACAAGAATTTGTTCAATATAGTTTCTATATTTGAAAGAGCTACCCTTTTTTGAATCTTTTCTTAAATTGGTTTTAGAAAATGAAACAATTCTTATTTTGATATGCTTTTAAAACTAACTAGCTTAATGTCCGTGCGATACATGGATTTTATTAAAATATAAAGGAAAAATTGAGTTCAACTACCTTTAATAATAGATTATTTAAAAAAAAAATCACATTTGTTATAAGTTTATTTAATATAAGGATCTTTAGTCTCGTACTCTATAGAAAATAGCCACTTATCATCAGAATCCGAAGAAAAATATATTTTTTTCCTTCCTGATTTGCCCTCACCCCAATTGAAACTAATTTCCCCCCTAAGTTATGCAACCAAAAAAAAAAAAAAAAAAAATCTTTATCTTATAGAGAGGGGGATGAAAATAAAGAAATCTTATTAGTTTAAATTGGGTCGACGGCAAATTGGAAAGAAAAAAAATGTATTTTTTTTATCAGATTCTGATGATAGGTGGCTTCCCTCTGTCCCACTATTAGCTTTTAGAATTGGGAATGAAAAGTATGTAAGGGAGTATTAGACAAGTTTGCCCTAAAGTAGAGGTAATAAAGTGATAGAGAGATATATTATTGTGAGAGAATAAAATAATAGATAGGGATATTTGTTGTGAGAGGGAAAAATCAGAAGAGAGAGTGTGACGGGAGACAGAGTTTTTTTTTTTTTTTTTTTATTGTATTAGTGAGTTAGCGGAGGGGTATCATAGGGAAGTTATGAGATTTTATGGTTGTTAAAAGCTAAATGTGGGGAAAACATATGGTATTTTTGAAAGCTAATAGTGGGATGGAGGGAGTATTAGACTAAAGGTGGTTATATTAAAAAGGAAAAATTTTCATTTTGGTGTCCTGACACTTGATGTAATAATAAATTGGTGACTAATTCTATTGGGTATATCAAAATACAACATCTAAAAGTGATGGATACAACATTTTAACATAGAAAAATGACTATACCACTCTTGTTATTTTTTAACACCTTTTTCTGGAAAATATAGCTAAAAGCGTTTTTGTTTTTATTTTTATTTTTTTAGAAAAGAAAACTTTAAAAAAAATATAAAAGTAAACTTTTAAGATATACAACCCTCCCCCCAAATTGGTACAGAGTACTAACAACCTAACGGGGCGTTTGGTACATGGGATTGAGAGATTGGAGATTAATAACTGGGAATGGGAGTTTATGTTAGGGATGGGGAATTCATTTAATAATTCCCACACTCTTGTTTGGCATGTATTGAAAATAACTTGTTAATAGAATCTCAAATGAACTCCCAAGTANATAATCCCATTCCCCATCCCCTTTCTACTCCCCATCCATTGTAACAAACATGTGATAAATGAGAATTTATCTAAGAATTCCCATTCCCATCTCCCAACTCCCACATACCAAACGACCCGTAAATCCAAGATGACATAAGGTGCTAGTACCCTACGCCCAAATGGGTGCAAGGTAAAAGTGCCCTTCACCAATTTGGACGTAGGATATATGTACTCTACACCTATTTGGGCGTAGGGTCAGTTAAAAATTAAAAAATTAGAATTCCTTTTTTGATGATAAAGAAAATTTAGATAAAAAAATTAAATTATATTTTTAAATTTTTTTTAAAAGCTAAAATAAGTTGATCATTCTCATCTTACAATTAGTTCAAATCATTACAATTCTACAATGTATTTCTTCATTAGCTTAAATTAATTCAGTTATTCAAATTATTTTATTTGTTACATATTACTATTCGTTTAGTGTAAATCGGTTTAGATGTAAAACTTATTTTCCTCACATATACTACTATGCATTCAGTTTAGTCAAGTTCGAATTAATTCAGATCAGCATTATTCATTTGAAATGGACACAGTCTAAGAGATAGTTTTGGTGTAACTCCATTTTTAAAGTGAAGAGTGTTAGCTTATGATGCGAAAAGTTTTTAAAATAGAACAATGGCAAAGTAGTCATTTTCTCTTATTAAAATGTTGTATCTATCATGGTGACCTGACAATTAAAAAAATATTTCATTTTAGTGACCTCACGTAACTTCGTTAATTAGGCCTCAGCACATTCATAGCCAAAAGTGTATTGAAAACAAAGAAAACAAAAGCAAATCTAATAATTGAAACCCCAAATTTTAAAATTGAACAAGGGCAATGTAGTCATTTTCTCTTGTTAAAATGTTGTATCTATCATGGTGACCTGACAATTAAAAAATACTAGTTTGATTCCTTGTGCTTCGCACAGGCTCATTGTATGGCGCAAGATTAATTGTATTCATATATGTTTTTTTTCTAATATCTGCATTCATTTTTATTTATTTTATTTTTTTTGAAACTATTGATCTAAATTGAAATTTAAAATAATTATTTATATATATATAAAAAAAATAATGTCTCAATATACCATTCACCTAACTTCTTTAATTAGGCCTCAGCACATTCATAGTGAAAAGTGTATTGAAAACAAAGAAAATATAAGCAAATCTAATAATTGAAACCCCAAATTCAAACTAAGACAATATACCTTCACCAATCATTTCCCTCTCTATTTTTGATAATGCTCAAAGGGAAAAAACTCAGTGCTCCTTTATCTGCCTCTCCAAGTTAAAAAATTGTTGCCGTTGGAGCTCGATTAACTGAAATTCCCTCCATTTTGAAGCTCGATTAGTGTAATATTTGAAGAATTGAAGAACGTAAAATTTGGGGAAGGAGGGAGCTTCAAATTTGAGGAGATATATGTTTTTATTTAAAATAACGGCCAACTTAACGAATTAGGTCATGACACTAAAGTGAGGTTTTTTTGTTTTTTTTTTTTTTTTTTCAGGTCACCAAAATAGAATTAGTCAAATGTTAGGACACCAATTTATTATTGGGATTTTCCAACTGGTACCCCTGTAGTAGGTACACTTTCTCATTTTCATATTCCAGGTGGTAACCTTGTACTTTGTTTTTTTGAAACTCTGTGAGTTTCAAGCTTTTATTGTTAATTTTTGCTGAGTTTTCCATTTTACCTTTACTTAAACGCTGTGTGTACTGGGTTATTTGCACTCAACGGGCAAAACTTCTCTCCTTCCTCCAATTACTCTTAGTCACTTTATTTACTCTCAGATCATCATTTCAATTTCCTCTCCCATCTCTTTGTTCTAGCAAGGGTTTCATAGTGCGATTGTTGAAGACAAAAAAATTAGGGTTCCAGCGGACCTTGGTTGTTTTTTTTTTTTTTTTGTTTTTTCATTTGCGTGTGAAGGGAAGGTTTTTTAGGCAATTCATTTTACAGTGATTAATTAGATGAAGATGTACTTTTAATGAAGTCTTTTTGATTTTATGGTTTATCTTTTAGTATGTGAAGTACATTCCATGTCTTTATTGTGTTTTGAGTTTGAATGTGATCAAGCCTCATGTTTGATTTTGGAGTGCAGTTGCATGTGTTAATATTGTGTTTGAATCTGTTGAATATTGAGTTTGATTTTAGAGGGAGCTTGTTCATGATCAGTGTTAGTAAAGGTTTAAGGTTTGTGTGGCTTTTTTTTTTGTGTGTGTGGGGGGGTAGGTGGGTGGGTGGTTATGTAGAGTTGACAGTTGATGATATTGATAAGTGTCAGTTGAGTGAACTGTTCAATGATTATGAGGCAATGACAATTGAGAAGGGGATTAGATTACCTAAGTATCCCAATTTCAGTTGAGAAAAGATGTGGTGTTAGAAGATGATAATGATTTGATGAAAATGTTTGATGTGTTAAAGAGCAAGGTCATTCTGGTATATGTGACTGGTAGACCTTTCCCTAATAAGACTTGGTTATCTGCTCAAACAACCAAGGAGCCTAACCCATCTGTTGCTACCCAAAACAACCGAACCACCCATAGAACTAACCAAACCAATGAGTCTCCTGTTAAACCTACAAACCCAACCCCTGCTCCCCATAATAAGCCACCCCCTATGCCCAGCAGCTGGGAGGCCTAAGTTAGATAGAGGTGAGGAGGAGTTATAGGTTACAAAGTGATGAGGGGGAGATGATTTTTATTCCCACTCCTAAGGTTACAATTCCCAATTCTAATGTGGCAAGTCCCAGTAAAAGAATGCCCACTAGCAGTCCTAAAGTGACACCTCTAGCACCATGTAACACCTGGGCTACAACTTTAAAGATAACATTGCAAGTGTCCGAACTTAGCCTGCTTGAAGAGGTCGATTTCATGTGTTATTTTGATTCTGTTCCTTTTGACAACGCATCTTCAGAACCGTCTTTTTGACAAACAAAACAAACATGCAGGAGTAGGACCTTGAGAATGCCTTGCAAAGTTCAAAGTTATTGCCTTCCAAAAAGTTACTGGAAGCGCTAAGCTTATGGTCATTATGGTACACCAGTTGCAAAGCAGATTATCTTACAAAATCTACTAAAACTGGTACTGACTTCCTAACTAAACTTTGAAGAGAATCTGCTACTGGGAAAGTTTATGGGTGTTGAGTCTATGATTTTGATGATTAACAAACAAGTGAACTTATTCATAAGTGCTAATGTGTTTGCAAGTTTGTGTGTGTTTGTTTAATGTGTATGTTAACCAAGTTTGTTTGATGCTTCAACCTTGGAGCGTTCTTGAAGATCAAGTTCAGCAAGGAGTCTTTGAAGTTGTGCTTTCTTTATGTATCTTTAGACTCTTTGTAAGTGTTCATTGTGCTTTGGTTAGAAGTTAGTCAAGCGTGCTTAAGTATGGATCCTTGAAGCTATGGTGATAATGAGTTGAGCTGCCGAGCTCGGTGGAACAGTTCCAGGTAAGAACCTGTTCCATCCGGCAGCAGCACTGGACGAATATTGCGACTATAATTATATGTGAATATTCTCGATTATCTTTGG